>CAKAOJ020000178.1:600000-880000 GCA_916701645.2 Sebastolobus alascanus
AAAGATTGACATACAAAATTTGTGTGGTTGATCAGATTTGATCAGACCGCATACTACATGCAACAATCCAACAACTGTCCACAGATATTGTTTTTGTCGTTTCAAAAATGACAACATTGCGTTGTCACAGTTTACAAACTGACCTCTTGGTTGAACCCTGCTTCAGCTTTGACCTACATAGTTGTGGGCACAGTTTTCCTGTGAAATGAGAGATTACTGAGGGATTGCTGGATTACAGATTTCCGGTTGCACACACTTTCACTTTTACCTCCAAATAAAGTGGCTTGCGACACAAGGTCTGAGTACTTGTGTTTCTTGTCTCATCACACATGGTAATAGAGATATTCCCAGATCTCAGCAAATACTTAAAACTAGTCAATCGATTAAAATATTTAATTGCGAGTAATCACAAATTAATCACACATTTTTTATCTGTTTAAAATGTACCTTAAAGGGAGATTTGTCAAGTATTTAATACTCTTATCAACATGGGAGTGGGAAAATAAGCTGCTTTCTACAAATGCATAGAAAATATGCTCAAATCATAACATGGCAAACTCAAACCCAACAGGCAACAACAGCTGTCAGTGTGTCAGTGTGCTGACTTGACTATGACTTGCCCAAACTGCATGTGATTATCATAAAGTGGGCATGTCTGTAAAGGGGAGACTCGTGGGTACCCATAGAACCCATTTTCATTCACATATCTTGAGGTCAGAGGTCAAGGGACCCCTTTGGAAATGGCCATGCCAGTTTTTCCTCGCCAAAATTTGGCACAACTTTGGAGCGTTATTTAACCTCCTTCACGAGACGCTAGTATGACATGGTTGGTACCAATGGATTCCTCAGGTTTTTCTAGTTTCATATGATACCAGTATCTTCACTCTAGCTTTAAAACCCGCTACAAGCACCAAGAAATTAGTGGTGTTAAAACAAATTTGTGTTAACGTGTTATTATCGCGTTAACTTTGACAGCCCTACTTGAAAATGTTATCATAACCAACAGGATTTACGGTCAAAACTACGGGGATAAGACCAAAGTTGTTGTTTTAAAGTTATGGTGTAAGGTTAGGGCAAGGAGCTAGGGAATGTTTTACGTAAATGTTGGTCCTCACAAGTATAGAAGTGCAGAGTGTGTGTGTTTATGTGTCTAATCGGTGGTGTGTGTCCTTGTCTGATTTTATGCGTACCGAACACACTCATCCAGAATTTCAATCTGGGCTTTTGCACCTCAGTAAATGGGCCACATTTGCATCTTTATAATATTCCCTTTTAGCTGCCTCAGCACAGGGAGCTCTGCGGTTGGCTGTGATGTATTTGTGCTCTGCTTACCGCTCGCTGTTGGATTAATTCTTAAACAGCCTCCGGAAACATCCTCACAGCTCCCATTCAATCCCACTAGCCATTCTTTCATATCTTCTTTGCCCTGTCGCTCCGTCTCTTTCTTCCTTCGCTTCTCTCACTTTGCTGTCTTTATTCTCTGCTTTATTCTTGCTGTCTGTCTGTCACTGCCTTTGTCCGTCACTCTTTCGGTCTGGGGCTTTCTCCTCAGCCGACTTTCTGCCGCCAAGTGTCGTTTAGCTGAAGCGCTTATCCAGAGTGACTTAGTGAGGCAGGCGGCATAATCAGTTTGCAGTCGCAGGTAAAGTGCAGTTGATTTTCTGTGATCCAGGCCAGAGAGGAAAAGTTTAATTTGATGCAATTGGGGGATTTGGTTGGTGTCACTGAAAAGCAGCTTGTTATTGGCTCATTTATCTCATCTGTCAATAGAGATTTTAGTTTTGAGATGCACACCACTCTGGTGTTCACACTGAGAACATAAAGGATTAGCTTTGTAGAGAAATCTGAGCATTAGTCCAGATTTTACTAATACTGATGGTTTGGTACACAGAACAATAGACTGTATATAAATATGGATGACGCGTCTCCACTTCCTACCACTTTACAAGAGTGAGTTTTCACATCATTTGGAGCCAGATTCACCCGCCCGGACCAGTCGCGAGCTGAGCACGGCCGCAGCTTGTTAGCGAGAGAGACTCACAGCTGTCAATCATGACCTCTCACCCCCTTTTTATAGCATCAAATAACTAATTAAAACTAAACTTACCAGAAAAATTAACACTTGAACATACATCAGCGTGATAAGAACTACCTAAAATGACAGAAAACATCTTTGGGAAAAATGTATTTGACGTCTACTTTGACTTTTTAGTTTGTCCCATCTGCTAACATGGAGGGGGCGGGCTTTATGACCTATACTGCAGCCAGCCACCAGGGGGCGATCCAGATGTTTTGGCTTCCCTTTTGGGGAGCTCTCATGTCGTCCATCTTTATATACAGTCTATGCACAGAACCGTCTGAGAAGCCATCATTGGAAACTGTTTGGAAAACTACTTGGCAGGTGATTGGATGAGCCATCTGTCAATCAAACTCTAGCCGAAGCCAGACGGGAGAAGAGCCAAAAACATCTTTTCTAGAGAAATACTCTCCAGTTCTGATATAACTGATAACCGCTAACTTCTTTAGGAGCCGCCATTGTTGCCTCTCCGTGTCGTCGTGTCACACCTAAACCACGGCAGTAGCTCCTAACACGACGCTGATTGGTCTGCATTAATCATTACTTGAAGCCTGACGAGATGTGTTTTTGTGTGATCTCATCATATCACAAACCACACTGTAACTGCAAATGTTGCTAAATCAACCACGACTGAAGTCTCAAGGATTACAACTTCAACCTGTGGCCCTTTTGCTGCATGTCGTCCCCTGTCTCTCCCCCTTTCCTATCTATCACTCTGTCTTATCCAATAAAGGCAAAAAAGCCCCAAAATAATCTTAAAAAAAAAAGAAGAAGAAAAGCCTTCAGTGCCGTTCTTTGCTCTGGAGAAATACCCTCAAGTTCTGATATACCTGATGCTATTGCAGCATCTCTTCGCTAACCTCTTTAGGAGCCGCCATTGTTGCGTCCCCGTGTGTTGAACCCTCACAATATGGATTTTTGTGTGATCTCGTCATATCACAAGAATCCAGCTGCTGTAGTGCAATTCCACTTTATTGTGCTCAGCTTTACATGCATGAGCAACTGCTGACTCTCAGATGACAACAGCCGTTTGCTGATACCCATAATCCCTCACTGTGTGATTTGGGGTTATTTCTTCAGGTTGGTTTGCATTTTATTATATAAAGAATTATATCACAGTCTAACATGAGTTTGAATAAAATCCTCCAGTGCTCCCTCTATTTCATCCATAAAGTTAGAATGCTTAAAAGCAGCAGGGGAACAAGCTGTTTAAGCTTTGGTGGCGAATGTTTTACCAAACAGTTGCCTATTTACACATGCAGCAAAAATGAATCGAATGTAAGTCCTTTTAGCTCTGTTTTGGTCTCTACCAACTTTTGAGTTTTCTGGCTCTTTAGCTGTTACAGTAGATGTTCAACTTTCTTCAACAGCTATAGTCTTTAACTGTGTCTGTCTGCAGTTTGGTGCCAGGCAGGTAGTTTAGTGTCAGTTTTTACAGCTTGTTTGATGACAACAGCTGCCTGGTTGATTAGAGCCGTAAATACAAAATAATGAGGTGAAACACTCAAAGCATCGAGCTGACTCTCTGTGACCCCCTTTTCACATTAAACATATTCATTTGGTCAATTTTATAACATAGAATTATAGAGCAGCTTTAACATTTTAGTACAGGCTGATTCTGTGACACCACCTCTCTGTATTTCCCAGAGTTCCCTTCAAAATCACACATTATCCATCACTGAGGGCAACAAACACACCTTGAGGAGCTACTGGTGGAAAAGCAACTGGTGTATTTCATGAAATGCGCAGCACCGGCTTTAGTCTTACACATCATATCTAATACGCCAGCAAGAAATGGTGCATTAAAAAGGCGTGTGAATGACACAATATTGCTCAAAGCAAAAGTGTGTAATAAGAACGCTCTTCTTGCTTTAGGCGTGTTTACGTTTTTATTTTAGGCCCAACCATGATGTTTTCCCTAAACATAACTAAATCATTTTGTTGCCCCCTGCCAACGATATCATGCCAAAGCGTGTAACAGACCCGCCTGTCCACCAGAGGATAGCGTGACAGTGACACGTTTTGCCTTGCTGAGATGTGAATATTACACCCCTGTATTAACGTGCAGCACCAGCAGGGGGCGACAAAGCCACTGACTTAGGATCAGGGAAGAAAACCACTTAGTTAGTTTAATGGAAATCGTAAAATAAGACGTAAACTAAGTAAAACACGTACGTAAACAACGTAAAGTCAGTGCGGAAAACTGTTGTCACTACAAAACAAGTGACAAATGTCATTAACGTAACTCACAAAACAAAACACCGCTCTCACACACCGGCCTCCTGGTTGAAAGTCCTGTGTTTGTTGGACCCATCCACCTCCCCACATAAGTGGTCACTTTATATACTATGTCACTAGCTTGGAGCGTCAACCGTCACTTCATAACACTGCACCTTCATACAGGCGTGTAATTTTCGCTCCTCATCGAGGCAAAACGTGACACTGACACGCTTTCCTCTTGTGGACAGGTTGGTCTATTACATAGCATGATAATACGCACATGCACCTTTCTTTGTGACTCCCATGTTCAAATCCACGTGTGTAGACTCCTCCGGTAACGATGAAAACTACTCTATAAAGAAGCCAAACAGAATGTCATACATTGAACAACTATTGCTGCAAGCCATTAAATATTGTGTTTAATAAAACTATCTTAATGATTAAAACTTGAACTACTTTTCATGACAGGTTGCAATTTAATTAGGCAAAAAAAACAATTTTGTATGTTTTTTTTTAATATATGAATCAAACTTTGGAAGCTGCACAGACCCGAACGCTCCCGAAACTTCAGTTGGTATATTTTTACAAGCAGAGAACTGACATGTCAAAGTCACAGTGCCAAGATTTCCTCTCCTGCACATCTCTCTTCCTTATATTTAATTTTCTCCCCTGGAGACAGTGATCCATTTCCATTAGGGAGTCATCTCAGTGCTGTGTCCCAATGTGTGAGAAGGATTAAAGACTGTAGTTATAGTGCCGGATATGAATACTGAACAGGATCCCATCACTTTGACTTCTTCCGTTATTTTGAAACTTACATTTACACGGTGTAGAATTGGCACATTTATTGTACGCCTGCTGAAAATCTGCTGTAATATCGTGCTGTCTCTGAGATGATTTGTTCGCTAACTTATATACAACATCACAAATACCATCTGGCAAGTTTGAAACAATGCTGAGGGCGTTCCAGCCTCTGAAGTTGAGCAATACAGGTTCAATAAAAGATGGAGAGGTTTAAAAGATGCAGTTTGTTACTTCAGGGCTCAGCATCAACAGGGATACATTTCCAATAAATGCGTTAATGGACGTAGAATGAAAGTAGAGGTTTGGCAATTATCTGAGATTGACAAGCTATGCGGGGTAAAATAAGGGCCACGTATTCTGTAGGCTCCGAGTGATATTTAAAAAGGGTGAAACTAATGAAACACTGCAGCAGAAAGTTGCAAGTACACAAACTTTCAAAAGCTCAGTTCTGTTTGGAGATAACAAGACTTAAATCAGAGATTCTGCTTAATCTGAGAAGCTGCAGGTGGTCTGAGAAAAAAAAAAAAAGTTAAAACAATCACGATGGAGTGAGACAGAGAAACAAACATGAGGAGTTATGAAGAGCCAATCGACCCAGTTCTGACAGGTAATTGAGAACTTGAGTATCATCAAAATGCTTGTGGCAGATTTAGGAAAATCTTCACTGAGGAAGTGTATGTGCTCGAGCAGAGAATCAACTTGATGAGGAAGGAGACAAAAAAAAAAGAAAACATCTGGAGGATAAATAGAAGACAATCAGAGTCCAATGATGAGAAAATTAAGTCATTAATGGACAGGTTCTGTGACACAGTTTCAAAGTGCATGATGAACGGCAGGGCCGTAAGGGCTTTACTTTCTTTTTGGTTCGTTTAAATCTTTTGTGTTTCTAATGTGTAACTTTTATTATTTACCATTTTCTTTAATCCATTCAATTGCTTACACCTTATTTAGGTAACTCCTCCTGTGAAGCATCCATAACTGGTGTACAAATAGTTGAAGGAAGAGTGTGTAACATTTCAGGGGGATCTATTAGCAGAAATGGAATATAATATTCATAACTATGTTTTCATTAGTGTATAATCTCCTGAAACTAAGAATCGTTGTGTTTTCATTAGCTTAAAATGAGCCCTTCATATCTACATAGGGAGCGGGTCCTCTTCACGGAGTCCACCATGTTTCTACAGTAGCCCAGAACGGACAAACCAAACACCGACTCTAGAGAGACTTTCACGTTTTTACTTGAAGCTTGTGAAACTGCGCTAACGTGAGCCGCAGAGTGCTAAACCGTGGTACCGCCAACCTCCTTCTGACTTCTGTTGCTCCTAAAGCCAAGTTCACACTAGACAACTTTCAAAGTCGCCAGATTGCTGTACTGTTCACACAACTTGCTGTATTGTAATCTAAAGTAGTGTTATTATGGTAAGGATGGCCTCTGAGCGAGGCGTACGGTGTTACCACGTTACCACCAGTTATCTGCAGCAGAAAAGAGCACAAACTGGTCCAAGTTATTTTGCATGTTAAATGAAAAGGGAAAAGAATCTATCAACAGCATCTGCTGAGTACAAGGAAAAGTAAGTGGACCAAAGAGGGATTACAAGATAGAAAGACGAGTTGAGAAGATAAAACTGCTTGGGGAATAATCCTCATTCCATTTAGAGAAAAAAACTAAAGGACGAGCTGAAGAAAAGTGAAGGCTAAAGAGAAAGGGAGAGAAGATTGTGTGTGCCGGTGCCCTACAGCAACAGCAGACATTGTGCAGACGCAACAAAGTGAAATTAGGCTGCGTGTCGGGAACATTACTCAGCAGAACAGTTGTTTGCAGCCGAGTAGATCAAAGGTGTTCACTCGCGAGGTGCCTGGTCAGGTTTTTTGGCAGATGCTACCCATCCCTGAAAGCGGAGCGCTCGCCACTTTTCTGACCCCATTTGGAACGTACTACTTTAATGTTCTGCCTTTTGGAAAATCACCAAGACCTGAACATTTTCATTTTACTCTCAGATGGGCTGGAAGGTGTATCGTGTCATGTAGACAGGAGGGGCCGACAGGCAACATGATCACAGACTGAGGGAGGCGATGACCAGGATTCATCAGGACAGGATTAAAGAGGAATTTAAATCAGAAGACTGGTTTATACTCTATCACAGGTTAATGGATGATTACAGCGGGGAAAACCCATGGTATTGGGAAAGAAATATATTGCATAATAGTCTGTTTCTGAATGGAGTCTTGCTGCTGCTGGTGGGCTGAAGAGCATATTAATATCATGGGCTGGGGGAGTAAAAATCCACTGGAAACACTAAAAACAGCTTCTCAAACAGGTCACTGATAATACACAGAAAAAAGAGAAGATCCATCTAATTCAGAAAAGTGAGAAAAATTAATTTGTGGACAAATACAGACCCGCAATGTCATGAAGAACTAGGATAACGATAATAACATGTTAATGCAAATTAATTTTAACGCCACTAATTTCATTAACGCAACGCTAGAGTGACGATGCTGGCATCATATGAAACTAGAAAATATAAGGAATCCATTGGTACCAACCATGTCATACTAGCTTGTTGCGAAGGAGGTAAAATAACGCTCCAAACTTACGCTAAATGTTGGCGAGGAAAAACTGTAATGGTGATTTTCAAAGGGGTCCCTTGACCTCTGACCTCAAGATATGTGAATGAAAATGGGTTCTATGGGTACCCACGAGTCTCCCCTTTACAGACTTGTCCACTTTATGATAATCACATGCAGTTTGGGGCAAGTCATAGTCAAGTCAGCACACTGACACACTGACAGCTGTTGTTGCCTGTTGGGCTGCAGTTTGCCATGTTATGCGTTGAGCATATTTTTTTATGCTAAATGCAGTACCTGTGCGGGTTTCTGGACAATATTTGTCATTGTTTTGTGTTGGTAATTGATTTCCAATAATACATATAAACATACATTTGCATAAAACAAGCATATTTGTCCACTGCCATGTTGATAAGAGTATTAAATACTTGACAAATCTCCCTTTAAGGTATATTTGGAACAGAAAAAAAAATGTCGCAATTAATCGCGATTAAATATTTTAAACGATTGACAGCCCTACAGTATGAAGAACACACAAAACAAAGGTTTGGATTGGCAGCTACTCCGGACGGAGCAAAACACAGGAACAAATGAGATGAATGGCATTATAGAGTGAACAAGTTAGAGGCTGGATCTCATGTGAATACAGACAAAATACTGATTGGATGATTCAAATTGGATGATTTTATTTTATTTGTAATAATGTTAATATCTTGGTCTTGGGTTTTTGTTTAGTCTGTTTCATGTTTTATTTTGAAAGATTCATGTTTTGCTTTACTTCCTGCCTTTGTCTTTTTCCCGCCTCTTTTCCACCACACCTGAGTTTCATTAGTTAATCAGTTCCTTGTGTATTTAGTCAGTGTGTTTCCCTGTTTCAGTGTCGTCTGCCGGTTTGTTCTTAGTTTAGTTTTTTTTGCTTTGTTCTTGCCTCTGCCTGCTCCCTCAGGTTTTTAAATAAAGCTCGCCTTTTGCCTGGAGTCCAGCCAGGCTCTTTGAACCCATATTGTGCCAGTAAAGCAGAGAGGGGAATAAACCCGAGGTGTAGCTCAGAATAAGAGATAATGGTGAGTGACGGAGAAGACGGAAGGTGTGCGATGAGTGAAATATTTTCTCTAAAATCCAGTTTTGCCTAAACCTGCGGGAGACATATGCCACTTTCTTGAAGTTGTCAGATATTAAAGCCAAGAGTGTACCGCACATTACAGGCACCTCCAAGCCCTGAAGAAATGCAATAAATGAAGGAAGAACAAATCCATTTAGTCTGATGGCGGGCCTCTGCCGAAGCATAACATCTTAAGATGAAGCGTTCTGTGTCATTAGGTTGAACATACCCCAGTACTGTAGCTGAATGCTGAACTCAGCTAAAAAAACAAACATGTTTGTATTAATTAGCAGCTCACTTGGTGTAGGCTGAAATGCCTGATGGAAAAGGCTTCATTTGTTTCCGTTAGAGCAGAGCATCTTAAAGTGGTAGCCATGCATCATCATTTTAGAATTTCACTGTATTTGCTTTATTGGTATGATGAGAAATATATTTGTGTTGCCAAATCATCATTCATAAAGAAAGAAAAACTCTGATAAAGAAAAAAGGAACATCAATGAAAAATATTTATACAATCTGCTGAGGCAAGAAAAGTAAAAATTCACATTAGGAAAAATTAAAATAGACAAAAATCTAGTCTACTGTTTGTCAGAATGTACATAAAAAAACACAGGAAATGTACTACAGTACTCAACACAGTACTCACATCACAACATAATCAAATCTTGTGTCCTAACTACACACTATATGTTCAACCAGGTCTCACGGGAAGGCGTATAAATAGCACGACATTACACGGACACAGAGGGTAGAGCAGGTTGTCCACCAATCGGAAGGTCGGTGGTTCGATCCCCGGCTGCTCCGGGTCACATTTCGATGTGTCCTTGAGCAAGACACTTAACCCCAAATTGCTCCCGAAGGCATAGCCATCGGTGTGTGAATGAGTATTTAGATTACATCCTGATGGGCAAAGTTGGCACCTTAGCAGCCTCTGCCATCAGTGTATGAATGTGTGTGTGAATGGGTGAATACTGACATGTAGTGTAAAGTGCTTTGAGTGGTCGGTAGACTAGAAAAGCGCTATATAAATGCAAGTCCACTAACGGAACCTTCAAAGAACGCATTTTAGGCTTTTTGTGTCACCTTTTCCCCGCCATAAGCAGGAAATTTCTTGCTTAGTTATTTAAAAAATCATGTTGGCCCTTTAAAATTTACGTGGAAACAATTTTAAAATTTCGTCAGGGAACAACTAAAAGAAGTACAAAATTTTACAAAAGACAAAAAAGGGAAAGGCTTCCCCTTAATTGCACATGGAAAGCCTTTTTTGCTTTTATTTAAAACTGCTTTTACTAAATATTCACGTAAATGAACAATTAAGTCAAAGACACTTTAAAAACAGAAAAAAAGAAGGGTTTTTTAAGAAACCTTTTCATTATGGTTATAGGCTTACACTGAATGCAAGTAAATAACTAAATAAAGACATTTAAGCAGACTGTGTATAGACCGCTTGTTTTTCCAAGGGGTAACCAAGAGCCCTCAGGACAGAGCATAGTGCCGCGTTAAACCCCCAATCCTGCCTCCTGGAAACAGGATCTTTTCCGTTTCAGACATCTGTTATTGTAGAAACCGTGGCAGTAAATTCTGCTCTTTATAGAGCCATTTGGCACCATGCTGGCGTTTTTATTTATTTTGTGTGTTTGATCTGTTTTTCTCGGTGCTGATGTAACAGCTGCTGATTAGAACGTGCTGCCTGATGAGTCCACTGGACCAAAAGACGCTGATATACACACTGATGTGAACGAGGGAAAATATGTATGTGTATCACAAGTTGCTTTTTCTTCTTTTCTACCATATTAATCATCTCATGAGATTTATTTTGTGACACTTTTGAGAGAAAGGCAAAAGTAAAAAGAAAATAGCTCTACCTCAACCAGCTACGACAGTAAAATGCTGCGAACACATTGCATCTAATAATGTTCGATATAATAATATATCAGTCATAATTCTGTATTTTTACCTAAGTAGGTTTTTGAATTTTTACATTGTGGTATTAGTACTTATATAGAAGCACTGGGATTGGCAATCATGCCCATGGATTCAACTATATGACCTCAGTCCCACCGTATGTAAATTATGACAAGGACACTGTAAATTATCATTTATTATCAACTTCTACAGCTACTAAATTTACCATGTGACCCTTGGAGGGCTCCGTAAAACTGTCAAGGTCAAGCTTTTTTTTTTAGGACTAGAAAAAGTCATTTTTGTGTCGGGTGTCGTGGTTATGTTTTTTGTCCATGTTGAAGTGCTAAAACAAAAATCTTTATTACTGGGCTTGTTCAGTGTTCCTGCAGAGCATTGGAAAACAAATCCAGTCTTCTACCCAAAACCCCTCTATCTTTATCTTTCTTTAACAGAAAATTCAGTTCATCTCAGGACAAACAGAACTTGTTTTAAGATAAAGTAAATCTGTCAGCGATGATGCATGCTCTCACTGAAAACCACATTTTGAAATTTAACAATGGGGTTTTAGAGCATACTCAACCAATAAATGATGACCTCGTAATAGTTTTAAACACTGCAGTGTTACTCAGACAGAAGTTTAATGATCAGCGGTTGTGAAATGTATCCGTTCTTCAAATAAAATCAATTAAATTATCACTTTTAAGGCGAGACACTACAGGTAAAAACATAATTTTTCATGTACTGATCAATTTTGGACTATTTTGCTTCCATAACATGTCATTTTTCAGACTAGAAAACATCCAAAATACACATTTAGGGGTTTACATTACTACTTTGTCTGTTTGTGTCTGTCGATTTCTCCTAAATTCACCATTAGATAATGCCTCATTTGCATATTTACACATACAATTTCAGAAAACTTGTCATATAAAAAAAAATTGTCTTAATGCAAGTAATCAACTGGGGAAGTTTCATGGTTATATGGTGATATCTGTTAGTTAACATTTTTTACTCTATTCACCTGTAGTGTCTTGCAAAACATATGGAATTTTACAAAGAAATATATCTCAAAATGAGTTTTTTCTCAGACTTTGAGCCATAAATCTCCACTTTAGTAGCTTTTACATCCACCAAACTTTCCAGTTTCATTTCCATCTATATTCTGAAGGTTTTTACAGAGAGGTTTGTTCATATATCATTCATAGCCTGTTTTATAGAACATTTTATTCCTAAAAACATGTTGAAACTTTTCTTTATGGCTGTTGGCAGTATTTTCTGATTTATGGAGTGATAAAAAGACATTTCCTCTGTAAAAATCTTTGACTCTAATAAGTCAACAAAATGAAACAAGAATTTTGAACGATGCTTTATCCGAGATTCAGATTCCTGGTCTGGAAATGTATGCAAATTAGCACATATTTAATAAGATAAGGCCTCACATATCTAAACATAAAAATTCAGAAAACTTGTAACGCAAAAAAAATATTCTTAACATTAGTAATTAACTGGGGAAGTTCCATGGTTATTTTTTTTTACTCTATTCACCTGTAGTGTCTCCCATTACTGAAATATTTGAACACAAAGCTTTATGTAGATAATTAGGATTTGATGTTTTTAGTCACATTTCACATCACTTCTGTTAATCAATCCTTTCCCCACATGTATTCACACACCGTCCAGCGTTGTCTCTTACAATATACAATCAATGTGTGCATCCTCTTTGAAATTAAAAAAGTCTGGGCTCTTTGTATTATTTAACATTGCTGAAATGCAGGACCCTGTGTGGGACCCCCTGCCTCGAAGAGGGCTGCAGGGGTGTACTTTTCAGTCTACTCATTAACCACAGTTTGGGACTGGCAACACACCAGCAGTCTGCAGCACTGTGGGATAAAAACTGGGACTTTGTAGGCAGCTTTATCACTTATAAAAGCTGACGTGTAGTAGGCATTTTGTGGGCACAGGCCTGAAGCAGAGTCCTTCCCCTTTATCTCGAGAGACACGCTTAATCATGGAGATAATGGAGATAAAGTGCAGAGAAGGAGAGGGCAAAGCAGGAGACGACTTGTATTTAACATTTCTACTTTCCCCTCATGAGACAGATCTTAAGCCACCCCTGTCTTCACTACAGAGGGAAAGCATTTCAGCTGCCAGCCAGGATCTCAAACTCCTCCGCTTGTGATTACACGGTAGTCCGTGTGTCAGTTATAACCTTATCACAGGATATACACCCTCCACAGCACCCATAGTCGTGCCATTACAGCTTTAACCACATCACACCTACCGCAGAGCTGCGCTCCACAGGAGGCATGCCTATGAAGTGGAAATGACTGCAGCAGGGGAGCATGATGTACACATGCCAAGTAAGGGATGAAAGTATGCGGCGGGCGGATGAACTGGAAAAGACAGATAGGGAGAAGAACGCGACATGTCTGTGAAACTGTGTGTGCAGAACTCTCAGAGGAGAGGAACTTGCTGGCAGCTTTGGTGCTTTCATTTTAGAGATTCAACAGACGTCTTGATGACTTCCCATCGTAGGGATGAAAACCATGTTTGCCACTCATCGGATCTCACAGATCTGTATTAGAGATAATACCCCTCAGCTGTTTTCAAGAGCCGCTGCATTAGTTCATCAGATTTATTTGTTTATATATTTTGCTTTTGTCCTTTATTTGGCGGTTCAGATGTTCAGAGGAGTTTCACTCTGCTGTCAACATCACCTTATATCTACCTCTCACCACTGTGTTTTCTACTGGTCTTTTTGATATTTAACCATCATCAAAATCCACTCTGCTAATCTGAACCAAATCATTCATCATTTTCAATACAGTAAAGTTTCAGCCCGGTAGCACTAAAAGGCGTGTGAATGAAACAATAATGCGCATGGCAAAAGCGTTTAATAAGAACGCCGTTCTTGCTTTAAGCGTGTCATTTGTATGACACTGACCCGCTATCCTCTGGTGGACAGACATGGTCAATTACACGCTTGACATGATACCGGGTTTTAAGTTTATATCTGGTTAGACCATCAGCCGTTGGTTGCCATATTTTAATAATATGCAGCTGTAACACTCCGTCTGTCTTCCCTTTGTTGCTCATACAAAAACTCTGTTAATCATGTTGTTGTTGTTGTTTTGTCTCTCTCATTCTCCTTCAGACACACAAAATGCTTTCACCAAAAACAAGTGGCTCAGCTCCAGTGAACCTAATGAAAGGAAACTAATATCATAACTAGAATGCAGATTTTGAATTATTTGCAGTCAGCAGGGTACAGTTTAGTAGTAATAAGGAAAATAATTACCTTTTGCAAGACATCATGAGCTGATGCAGCAAACAACAAGCAAACATGGTAAAGGCAGAAATCTTCATTTTTTTTCAGAATTTGGCGTGCACTGTGTCAAATGATGCTGAGACTGCTTCATGTTTTTAGCTCCTGTTTATCAGTTCTTCTTTGCCTCCCATGTTTTGGTGAAGAATCTACTCTTCATCTAAGTTTACCTGCCTCTATATTCATGCCATTATCCTGTAAGTTTTGCTGGGCTACTTGTTTAATTCTTACTCCATTTCTTCCAACACTTTCACTTGTTTTTCAAAATCCATTAATGCAACATCAACACTCTCCTGTGCTCGTTTACTTTGACATATGATTTAACACCAATAGTAAGAGACACATAAACATTACACAGAGTGTATTATACAGCATGTTTTAAAGGTGCAGTGTGTAGGATCTGGTGGTGAAGTTGCAGATTGCAACCAACTCAAACTTTTCCCGTGTGCCAAGCATCTAGGAGAACTACGATGGCCAACACAAAAAAGTGGAAACATGAATGTCTCTCTCTAGAGCCAGTGTTTGGTTTGTCCTTTCTGGGCTACTGTAGAAACATGGCGGCCAGTTCCGTGGAGAGGACCAGCTCACTATGTAGCTATAAACGCAAAAGTGTGTAATAGACTCGCCTGTCCACCAGAGGATAGCAGGTCAGTGTCACGTTTTGCCTCGCAGAGACATGAATATTACACATCTATATTAACGTGCAGAACCAGCAGGGGGCAACAAAGCCACAACTTTGGTTTAAGCAAGAAAACCACTTAGTTATGTTAAGGGAAAACGTCATGGTTGGTCTTAAAGTAAGTACGCGAACTAAGTAACACACGTACGGAAACAACGCAACGTCAGTACGTAAAACGTGACAAATGTCACTAACGTAACTTGCAAAACAAAACATGGGTCTCCCGCTTGAAAGTCTTGTCTTTGTTTGACCCATCGACCTCCCCATCGGCCCACTATAAGTGGTCTTTCTCACTTTATATACAACGTAACTAGCTCTGAAGTTACACAACACGTGACAACAGTCACTACAAAACACTGTACCTTCATGCAGGCGTGCAATATTCAAGTCTCGGCGACACAAACCGTGACCGTGACAGTGACACGCTTCTTTTCCGGTGGACACGCAGGTCTTTTACATGCTTTGCTGTGAGAATGGACTGAAAGAAAACATACTTATTAATATTATATTCCATTTTATGCCCCTAAATGCTACACACTGCTTTTTGAAATCTAACCTTTAAGTAACTTTTGAAGCAAGGTACAGGAGAAAACCGTGTGAAGGTCGTGTGGGGACAGTCTGTACATCATCCCATGTGGTCATAACTTCATGTATTTTCAGAGGGGGGGAAAACACTGTGTTTACCACAGTGACCTTATAACATACTTGAACATCTGGTAACATCTGGCATATGCTCTTAAATTCTACTCATGCGGGATAAGACCATCTGCTGATACAGTAAAGCCAGATTAGGTGAAATGGGATTATATGCGCTTACTTGATCCTCTCTCCGTGTCGTGTGAGAAAGAGTGTGTGTATCGTGGGTCGATAGGTTCGGATCAGGACACTGTTTTTGTGCTCAGGTGAGACTGTGGAAGATGCAGAGTCCAGGTGTAGAGTTTACACTGTTTATCTAGAAGCAGATTAAAGTAGGTACAAATTAATGGTGCCCTTTTTTTTTTTTACACGTCTTTCATGCTTCTGTCTTCACCATAATTTGTTCTATTGTAATTAAATGTTATGGTTATCATTTTCACCTTGATGTTTTTTCTTTCTTTCCTTTGCTTGCGGTGATGTTTTGATCAGAAGCTTTGGTGGGTTTTTAATCTGCATAAACAGGATTAAAGTTGTTCTCTTTTTTTCTGCGTTTTTGTCCCTGTGTCATCAAGATAACGCCAGAGAGGAAAACACCAATTAATACATCAATAATTATACATTAGAAGAGTGAGTGGGCCCTTGCCGGGACTCTGTTCCAAGAAAGACTAATTGAATAATAAGATGATTACAGCCAGGAAAAGCACCGGACGGTAAGCAGCAGTGAGCATTCATTTCACACTGACAGCTGTAACAAAAATGAAATTATTTAAATTGATTTAAAAGACTGAAAAAGAAATCTCAGCTCGTCTCCTCGGGCAGTTCATTTTGGGATAATAAGAGTTTCTAAAACTAACAACAGTTAAAAACACTAAAGTTCTGTCAGGTTAATGAGATACTTTTCATTTCATTTGGAGATCTCAGGAATGAATATCACTTTATTTTCAATTGAGAAAGTGGATTTACATATAAATTTGAGTTTTGTTCAGTCAGGATGAAGCTTATCTTCAGTCTCGGGACAAATGTCCTGTTGATGTTGAATAACAATTTCACATGGCGGATATTACTCCTCACCTCAGTCCTCATCACAAACCCTCCGTGTGTGTTTCTGGCAGAGTGCAGCTTCTTCACAGTTTTCTGCTGCGGTGAACTCTGCAGCATGTCACACCGCCTGCAGCACGCGCTGATAGTAAATATGGGTTTCTGCGCACAGATCTGCTGTCTGTAGTTAATTTATGACCAAACTTTTGTGTAGAAGTTTCTTTTTACAGCCTCAGGTACATTCTGGAAAAATTATGGAAGTTGATTGTAAATAACTTTTCATTGTACAGCACTGCTGTTAACTTGCTCCTGCTTTTTGTACGCCATGTCAGTGAACAGGCTACTGAGGAATATATATTCAGATTCAGTAATTGATAATAAAGAAAATAGCAATTCAATACAGCAGCCAATGGACAAAGTGCGAAATGCATCTAACTAAAATGGAAGTTATATTGGTGTAAATGGTCTTTACACTCCGACAGCGATCCATTACTTATGAGCTCTGAAAAAGGACCGGAAAAGAGCCGTCATCTGTAGCTGCTGTAATCCTGTAAAAACGTCTACCCAAAAAATTCAAATTATGCTAGCTTTCCAACATCGTCGACCCTATCTTTAATGTTATCTGAAAGATTTTCAATGTCACGGCTGAATATTTAACTGATTTAAAAATCATGGATGCGACGCAAGATTTCAGAATGAGATTATTGTTACAAACTGCAGCTTTAACATTAAACAGCAGAGTCATGAAAGTGAGACATCAAGCACAGACCTGATTATGGAGACTGTCGGGGGCGGGGGGGGGGGGGGGGACTTATTTGCATGTGGTTCTGCCTAATGGTTAAATTGTGATTATTAAGGTATGAATATATGGTTTCGAAATGGCTGCAGTCTGCATTTGTCTGCCTCTGTGTCACATTAGTGCTGCCAGAAAACCCTCCACGCAGCAGAGTGCAGATGCTATATGTGTCAGAAAGACTTTAATCCAAAGACATCATTAGGAGGAAGCATCATAATCACCATACAATGGAGGGAGAGAGAGAATGACAGCCACACAGGGTAAATGGGGAGAAAATACAAGGGAGACGGGGTGAAAAATAAATCAAGGAGAGCAGGACGACAGAGAGCTTACAGAACAAAGAACATATGAGACAAGAGGATGAGGGTGAGCAAGGATGGCAGCGAAGGTGAGAATTCAAATAAGACACATCCATCCGCAAATGCAGCTTTGTTTTTCTTTTTTTTTTTTCTTTCGGCTCAGGAACTCTTTCAGAGGACGGAGAGAAAGGAAAAGCAGTCGTGTATTCTGTGAATGATGGAGAGGCTGCCATGATGCAATTTTAGCAATCACTTCCCACACAGCTGGGCCCTTTGTGCTGTCTGAACAGCCCTGCCTTCCTGTGCACAGTCCACACAAACAGGAGCATGAATGTGTGTGTGTGGAGTTCAGTACACATTTCATTTAGAACTTTTTAACAAGTTCATTAGGTAAAAAAGCTGGCCCCTTTCAACGCGAAGGAGCAGCGGCTCTACTCCGAGCTCCCTCCGGATGTCTGAGCTCCTCCCCCTATCTCTAAGGCTGAGCCCAGCCACCCTACAGAGGAAGCTCATTTCGGCCGCTTGTATCCGCGATCTCATTCTTTCGGTCACTACCCAAAGCTCATGGCCATAGCTGAGGGTTGGAACGTAGATGGACTGGTAAATCGAGAGCTTTGCCTTCCGGCTCAGCTCCCTTTTCACCACAACGGTCCGGTACAGCACCCGCATGACTGCAGACGCTGCACCAAACCGCCTGTCCATCTCCCGCTCCTTTTTTCCTTCACTCGTGAACGAGACCCCGAGATACTTAAACTCCCTCGCTTGGGGCAAAGACTCGCTCCTCACCCGGAGGGAGCAATCCACCGGTTTCCGACAGAGAACCGTGGCTTCAGACTTGGAGGTACTGACTCTCATCCCGACCGCTTCACACTCGGCTTCAAAGCGCCCCAAATGTATCATCATGACAGATAATGATAATGGAAAAAAAAAATGAGAACACCAACCAGACTGACAAAAATGAAAACATTAAGAATTAACGAATTGACTAGAAAAAACAACAACCCTGTCTGCTGGATTAGCGGGCTCTCTCTCCTTTTCCCTTTCGCTTTTAGTCAGTCTACTTTATATGAACCATAAAAATGCCATATTTTGAGACCGTTTTCCATTTCCTGCTCTGACTGTGTAGCTCTTTCCTCGGGAACAAGAACAAAGTGAAGAAGAAGTGGGTGGTTACCATGGGCAGTAATATCCACTGCGGCTGAAAAGAGACCGAAAATCCAAGAAAAAGACGTCACAACTCGCCCACACCAAAGCACAGAGCGCTGAGCACAAAATATGTGACTGCAGGAAAATTATTTGCAGTGATGATTAAGATTTTCTATTATGAAATATTTAAATACACTCAGCAAGGTGACTCATCCATGCGCTTTAGGCCCTCAGGTCCTTCACTCCTCTTGTACTGAACATCCAAACTCTTATTTTACCCGTCTTCGAAATTCACAACAGCTATAATTTCCTGGTGATTAAATAAACATGCTATTCATATTTAGAATAAAACACAAATCATGTTCAATTTAATGTGCTTTCAAGTAGTTGAAGTTTGTCATCTCTTTTCTAAAGGTGGCCTGTTATTACAACATATAGAGAGAGGAAGAAAGTAGGCAGTTCTTCGCATAGACACACAATGTCAAAGGATTTAGGATAAAGGAGGGACACCACAGAGGCATTTTAAGGTACATTTGATACACTGAAAGTCTGCATCAAAGCCGATTTATTTATAGCTTAACTTCAGCAAACAGGTCTGTCACACAGTGTTTTTCTTTATAGACGCTAGCGACATACAAATTGGAAGAAGAAGACATCAGACTGGCTCTGATGTGGAACTCTTCAAACACTATACACATGTTGAATTGACAGAAGCTCTTTTTTAAAAAACAAAAACAAGCAGGAGAACAGATAGTACCCTATATTTCAAAATGTTAAAGTATACATGATTTGTAGTTGAGGAGCTAAAACTGCCAAACTATTGCTAAACCATTTTTCACCACTCGAGAATTGATAAAAATGATCAATAATCTCTCCAAAAATACCACATTAAAGAAACCAAGACCTTGAGGAACTCCGTAGAAAAAAGCCATGCTGTGATTTGGACTTTGGACATTTGGAGATTTCTGCAAGAATTGCATTTTTCGGCGATTGAATGGCAAGCACTTCTGTTCTGGAAACTGCTCAGAAAGCCCCTTATAGTCAATCTACCTAGGAAAGCCATCCATCCTTTGAATGCTCTAGGTCTCTAGTTTGTGGCTGTAAAGTTTCATGAGGCTGTGATTATGCTAGAGGTCACCACAGGTCATTTTATACAGTGAGGTCAAGTTAAAAAAATGGTCTCACTACAATGAAATGGCTACTATGGGGACTAACATCATCACACATGAATACAGTTGGGCTCATTGGATCCACAAGAGTCTCAGCTTTACAGTGATACCCGATTTATGTAATTCAAGACTGTTTAGGGACCCCAGTATGCAGAAATATTCAAATATAAATAGCGTCCGGGCCCGTCGGCGGGCCGTCAGAATGTTAAGGGATTAAAATTGAACAATCGGGTAAGAACAGTTTTTTAATTATTTTTTTTAAACTGAAGACACAGAGTATACAATAATATATGTAATATAATTAAGTAGGGAAAGTCTTTTTTTAAACCACTAGGATTTGAGAACGTCTTATTTTGGCACTTCCTGAGGCAGTATCGTAAAAAGACACCCTAAAGCTATATTATGAGTATTTTTATGTGACAAAAACATTTTTAAATCATTCAGTCATCTAAGGACTAAAAGTTGCATGCTGTGTTTTCAAAAACAGCATATTTGTTGTCAACTATTTCTGTTCATCTATGTGTGTGTGTGTATACCATACAAGTATATTTATCATGTTTTATCTCTGCAGAGTGTTTTATCTGATTGATGCTGAGCAAGTGAAAAATTTGTTTTTGGATTCATTTCCTGTCTTCCAGACGACCGTTGGTTTCAGTTAATCTCTACGAAAATGAATTTGCAGAGATTTGAAGATTTCTGTCATCCATTACAAAATGAACCTATTGTCTGGTGTCTTTTCTATTTAGACAACGGGCATCAAGACTGTTTACAACTGAGGATTCCTTCAATTAATGAGCTGCCTGTAGAGTCAACCTGCATCTTAGAGAAGTATTTGTACAACACTAAATTCAACCTGCCTAAACTTTGTCCATCTGGCCCCAGATTTGATTAAAACAAAGCTTGAACAGGTTTTGCAAACATCACACACACACACACACAAACACACAGACACACACATACACACACACACACACACACACACACACACACACACGCAATGCGCAGGTGGTTTAACACACTCACCAGCGTGGGTGTATTAAAAGATGCAGACAAACAGCCAAAGCTCCCATCTGGACCAAATTGCCCCAAAATATCAATGTCCTGCAAATACCTTTTATCTTCAGACAGAGACGTTAACCCCCCTGAGAGGGAAACATTCATACAGCTGCAGTAACAGGATAGAGCCAGAATATGAAAGTAGCTTTAAGAGAGCGGGTTGTTCACATCCATATTGGGTAAACAGTGTCGGACTTACAGCCCTTTGACACAGACTCCCACTTTAAGTAAATACAGAAGGAAAAACAGTTTCATTTTTAGAGTACAGAAACAGAACAAGAGAAAATATATATACACCGATCAGCCATAACATTATGCCGCCAAAACAGCCCTGACCCGTCGAGGCGTGGACTCCACTAGACCTCCGAAGGTATGCTGTGGTATCTGGCACCAAGATCGTCAGTAGCAGATCCTTTATGTCCTGTTAGTTGCGAGGTGGGGCCTCCATGGATCGGACTTGTTTGTCCAGCACATCCCACAGATGCTCCATTGGATTGAGATCTGGAGAATTGGGGGCCGAGTCAACACCTCAAACTCGTTGCCATCCACATGATGTAAAAGAAAACGTGATTCATCAGACCGGGCCACCTTCTTCCATTGCTCTGTGGTCCAGTTCTGATGCTCACGTGCCCATTGTAGACACTTTTGGCGGTAAACACGGGTCAGCACAGGCACCCTGACCGGTGTGCGGCTACGCTGCCCCGTACGCAACAAACTGAGATGCAATGTGTGTTCTGACATCTTTCTATCAGAACCAGCATTAACTTTTTCAGCAGTTTGAGCTCCAGTAGATCTTCTATTGGATCGGACAACACGGGCCAGCCTTCGCTCCCCACGTGCATCAATGAGCCTTGGATCTGACCCTGTCGCCGGTTCACCGGTTTTCCTTCCTTGGACCACTTTTGGTAGGTCCTGACCACTGCAGACCGGGAACATCCCACAAGAGCTGCAGTTTTGGAGAAGCTCTGACCCGGTCGTCTAGCCAGCACTATTTGGCCCTTGTCAAAGTCGCTCACATCCTTACGCTTGCCCATTTTTTCTGCTTCCAACACATCAACTTCAAAGACAAAATGTTCACTTGCTGTCTAATATCTCCCCCCCACTGCCAGGTTCCATTGTAACGAGATAATCAATGATATTCACTTCACCTGTCAGTGGTCATAATGTTATGGCTGATCAGTGTATATACTATATATATATATGTATTATATGTGTTAAGGTCCTGATGCAGATTCAGATTTTATAAGAGATGATTTGGCATTTTGGCCGTCGCCATCTTGGTTCTTTGCAACCAGAAGTGAAACAAGAGGGTGGAGCTAAGCACAACCGTACGCTGAATAAGCTGTTTACGGAGGTAATAAATCAAGTGAGAAGTAGGGTCATTTTCTGCATTGGCTTCACTTACTACAGACTCGGAGGTTTTCCACTGATTATGGGATACAGAGGGCTGATTTATCCACTGATAAATTCAGGGAAAAGAAGACTGCAGAAGATTAATCAGCTGCGATTAGAGAAGATTTTATAGATGACCAGGCCTTGCTAACCCAATACCACATACTCCCTAAAGACGTCCCCTAATGAGTGATACAGCTAAAGACTTCCTTTTTCAGGTATCTCAATGCCACGGTTGAAATACGTTGTTCTCACATGGACAAAAAAAACGTAGAGGAGAAAACACGCCGTGTTGGCGGCCTGAGTGGGACTGAACAGCCTCTTCCAGCAGTGCTCTCTAACGGGCTGCATGTCTGCAGAGATGGAGGGACAGGTGCTTGACAATTCTATTAGAATCCAATTATTTTTTTTACATCTTTCAAAAACAGTGTCAGTGGTTTGACTCAAATGTTTCCTTCACAGGAGAGTTGCCAGCTGCCATTCAAAAAGTCATACCCCAAAACCATAGATCTTTCTCTCTGCTAAAAAAAACAAACACAAATTGTGCCATCAATCACAAACAAGCACTTTACTTTTGTACATGTTGGAGAACAAGATCATACCAAGGGGGAAAAATAGATATTTAAATAAAGCACCCTTCCCTGAAGTTTCTTCTTGATGCATCCGTCATTTTGGTTCACTTCTTTTCAAACAGGGAGATCTCCTCCATTCAAGTAGCAAACCATTACAGTTCTGCATTATTTATGCTTTCAGATGGTGAAATTGGCAGTAAGAGTAGAATATAGGATGGCAGTGAATCCAGGTCCAGATGGTTGCGTCTCTTCCACCAACCAGACCTGGATTTTTGGCTGCACTGAATGGGCTGGCAGTGTGTGTGTGTGTGTGTGTGTGTGTGTGTGTGTGTGTGTGTGTGTGTGTGTGTGTGTGTGTGTGTGTGTGTGTGTGTGTGTGTGTGTATCGCTATTAATCTGTCAAATCTTTGACTACAGACAAACCAGCCACATTAAAACGGTTTATTAATGAAATGTCTGCGAGTGGCCACGTGCCTTGTGTGTGTGTAAGTGTGTGTGTGTGTGTGTGCCTGAATGTGTGTGTGAGAACAATTATTAACATATTTAAAATCCTTGAGAGCTGACATACAACCAGGCTACAATAAACCGGCTTATTGATAAAGTATTAACGCAAGTCTGTGTGTCATGATTCAATCTTTCCAAATTTGTTAGAGCAGAACCACATTAAAATGGTTTATGACAGTGTATGTGTGGAAAAAAAACTATGTGAACGTAGCAGTTGTGGCGGTTGCCTTGTCAATATTGCGGTTATTGCGACAGCCCTAATAACCATAACAACGGTACTGATGCTTGCTGATTTTTACCAAATACTTACTTTCACAGATACAGGTCTAACACGGACACGGACTACGAAATTGAAATATAATAAAAAACACAGCCTCCCTTGTTTTTCTCCTGAGGTCAGAGTTCATGATACAAGTGAGATAATACACTCGGAGATGTCGTGAAAACAATTCAGTCAGCGGAGGAAACGCTACCCCGAGTTCTTTTCCTTGTCTTTCATTTTATTACAACACGACACGTTGTAGCGTGTTATTGCTTACATAGACCATTTGTCATAAGTGTTTTATGGAAACAACACTAAACAAACTGCAGCCAACTACCAACATATGACACTATAGCATCTCATAATAATAATAATCTTTTCTAATAATCTTTCTGAACTGTTCGTCCATATCAAGCTCAGTCACGTTTTCCAAATATTGGCCCGATAGATGTAAGAAGTTCAAACATGAGCACAGGCATGATTATAAGGTCAGAATATTCCCACACTGAAGAAGTCCAAATCCAACCTGAAGCCCAAATAATGAAACCCAAACATGAAACCCAAACCTTTGTCAGGAGCCGTCAGGGCACCAAAACCTTAATTCTATTCACCCTCTCTGAGACTTTGGGCCCCCTTAACCTCTTAAGCTCTACGGTGCTAGAAGGTGTGGTTCGCCTAGACAGACATACCCAAAATAAATCAAGAGTAGCTCCACAACTACCAGATCTATATGCATGATCTTGGTCTCTATGGATAGGTAAGACCTCAGAGAATTCATCCCCAGTGTCAGTAACATTGTGACTGTTACTATGCCTGAGTAAAGTGCGATGAACCAAAGAAACAATTTACATTTTTATCCTCGCCTAAAATGTTTTCTAGATTAGACAGTAGATAACACCATTATAACAATGATGCCATGCACAGAGATGCCACTGAATTCATTCAGAAACTCCTTGACTACAACTATGTCAAAGCAGCTATAAACAACACAAAGCACATATATTCTACAAAGGTTTTAGTGAGGATAGAACCAGGAGGACTCTCCATTTGGCCACTTGGATACCCAAAGTGTGCCAAATGGGTTTTCTAACTCTTGAAAGGGAATCTGGCTATAAAATACTACTGATATCCACTACAGGAGGCTATGTGCACACAATGGAGCCTTTGGACATGACATTTACCCTGTGCACCATCACATTCTACCATTGTGCACAGTATAAAATCAATAAAAAACAACTAAATTGTGTATTTTGACTCCAAATGGAGTAGTTTTATTATAATAATGAAATATGATCAAGTTAAACTTAGATAATAACAAATAAGATCAATAACAATGTAAATAAAATAACAAAAAAATCCAAAGTCAAGAATGTACATTCAATATAAAAACGGTCAAAAATATGATAAAGTAAAAATACAATTTGTTGTGCGTTGATTTTGTAACTAAAATATTGAAATCAATGCCAAACAAACATTGTTTGGACAAAATACACTTGGAGTGTTTAGTAGCGTTAAGGCCTCGTCTTTTAGAAACAATTCGGAAAAAAGTATGACGTTTTTAAAAGCAGTGTTTTAACACACAGCTCGGTACGGTACCGGGTTCGTCGGGTAAAAGAGGTTAAGGTCTCGGGCCATGGGGCAGATGTACTGCTGGTAATTCAGTCTTAGCCAGATGACCTCTGTGTTTGGTAAAATCTTGTCGATAATTTGCAATGGAATTTCATCTGTAGAGATTGAAGCCATTGCGGATTTGCACAGGATTAAGAGCAAAGAGGACCCCTAAAATGATCACAGGAGGGCTCCTGGTAAACACTACTGATGTTTATGGGTAGATTAACATGTTTACTTGTCTGAAATATCTTCAGACATGCATACTTCAGCACACTTTTCTATTGTATATAGTATCTTATTGTTATTCTATGTTCATATCTTATATTTTCTAAGTTAGCTGTAGTAGTCTGGTATATTTATAGTGTATTCTAATATATTCTTTATATTGTGTATACTATAGAAATTATATATAGTGTTGATATGTATATTTACTGTTCCTGTGCATTGTCTGGATAACCTGCTGCTGTAACACAAGAATTTCCCAATTTGGGATCAATAAAGTACATCTATTTATCTATCTATCTGTCTATCTGTCTATCTGTCTATCTATCTATCTATCTATCTATCTATCTGTCTAATGTAGAAAACTTTTAATTTCTTAATTTGGTTATCTATTTTCCGATGACCTCCAGGTAAGGCTACTGAGAAAATGCACGTGACGCCTTCAATTACCTCCATTTCTGACTACTGTGAAGCTCTGTCTGTCCGCGTTAATCAGCCAATACTGGAGTCCTTTTGAAGGTCTGCCAGTCCAAACCTGATGTGAACTGCACGTAGTCGAATTCAGCAGAACTGAATCGACTTTAGCACTTAAGGGCAGAAGACAAAGAGAGCGCCTCCGTCACATTTCATTTTCCCCCTGGCTTCATCCATCTCTCTCCCCCTCTCGCTCTCTCTCTCTTGGAGCTCTTCCCCAAAAAGCCTCCCCATCACTCCATCCAATATTCACCAGAAGTGCTCAAATGTCGAAAGAAAGGTATGTGTGTGTGGGCGCACTTTAAAGTCTGTGTTCTGAGCTTGTTCCTGCAGCTTTCACCGGCCTACCTGAAATCAGACGTGAGCTCCGAGAAAGCAGTAAAAAAGTCGCCAGATTGCCATCACATTGTACTGTAATTCCCTAAAGCTTTAAGGATTACAAGTGAACGGGGTCATTCTGAAACCTTTGTCGAACTGGTGTTACAGTCCTGGTGGAATTATAAAAAGGTCACTTGTATCTGGAAACGTTATAGGTGTAACTGCACATACAGAGAAGGAATCGGAACTCATTCTTCGCTCAGAAATGTAGTTTCAGTTCTCAATAAACTTTACTGGCATGAATGGCTAAGTATCAATATCATAAAACATTTCAGTTCATCTCGAGATAATTAGTTCACTAGACTGAAAATAGAAAAAGATATTAATCGACGGAAAAAGAAAAAGAGTCCTTAGAAAAGTTCAAAACAAAAGCTGTGAACAGATGACCTAAGGCGGCACAAATAGGCTATAAAAGACATCAAACTGCAGACGTGTTTGTAATGACTCTCAGTGAATGCTCCTATTATCTCAAGAGTCCATTAAAGAATTCAAATAAGATAAGAGAAGATAAGATAATCCTTTACGAGTCCCACAGCGGGGAAATTTACAGTGTTACAGCAGCAAAGGGGACGGTGCAAACAAGAGGCAACAGTAAAAAAAACAAGATATAACTAATAATTAAACAGTAAAAAAAAAAATACGAAATATAAAAAATACATAAATAAGTCTTAAAAATTATTACGATTTCTCTAGAAGTATAACACCGGAATATTTTAGTTTCAAATTCCAGGCTACTTTTTATTTATCTCAACATATTTTGGAAGTTTGGATAAGAATTATAATTCGGTCTGACTCATTCAGTTCACAGCGTCTGAAAGACAAACTGAATCTCTGACGTCTCTACAGTATCTCATGATTCAAATGTTTGATAACAAGATCTTAATTTAAATAAGAATGATGAATCTAGCCCTGTATGTACGATGTGTTAATGTGTTACACCGACAATGAGGGGGCTGCATTTTTTAACATCCAGAATATTCGGCTGCTTACACGGTTTGTGTTTTTCACTCTGGAGATGGAAAAGTGGAAACTGGCTGTAGATGTGTCCATATTAATTAAAAGTAGGGCTGTCAATGTTAACGCCATAATAACGCAAAATTGTTTAATGCCACTAATTTCTTTAACGCATTAGTGCAATCGATCTTTCAGAGGTTGTTGTGGGCTCAGTTTTAAAGCTAGAGTGAGGATACTGATATCAAATGAAATAAAAAAACCGGAGGAATCCATTGGTACCAACCATGTCCTACTAGCTTGTTGGGAAGGAGGTTAAATAACACTCCAAACATGCACTAAATTTTGTTGAGGAAAAACGGTCATGGCCATTTTCAAAGGGGTCCCTTGACCTCTGACCTCAAGATATGTGAATGAAAATGGATTCTCTGGGTACCCACGAGTCTCCCCTTTACAGACATGCCCACTTTATGATAATCACATGCAGTTTGGGGCAAGTCATAGTCAAGTCAGCTAACTGACACACTGACAGCTGTTGTTGCCTGTTGGGCTGCAGTTTGCCATGTTATGATTTGAGCATATTTTTTTATTCTTTATAATGATAAAAAAAAAAAAAAAAAGATTTTCTGAAATTGCAAATAAAAAAAGATCCTAAATCCTAAAAAGCATCAACAGAAGAGCATCTCTCCGGTCAGGACTTCATCCCCGATGAAGCATCATAAACGTGTTGATACGTTTCATCAAATATCTGGTTACAGGGTCAGTGACATTTGAGAAATAAGGTTTATTTTACAGATTTAACAGCATCACCGATTTCCGAGGGTGTGACTGTCTGCTCCAACACTTCCGTCCTCACCGCTGTGCCTTTCTCATGCTCCCTGGAGTATGATGGACACTCTTTATGGATGAAAGCTGATGGGAATGGAGGTCACGTAGAGTGAAACGACAGTATGGCTGCCCTGAAGCATTGTAGTCCTCAGCGGGTGAAGATGCAGACATGAAATGATCGGTCTGATGGGAGCCATAGAAATCTGGACCAAGTCTGAGCTCATCCTCAGAATATCTGCTAGTGTCTAACGGCGGGCAGGGAGCTTGTCTTTTGGTTCCTGTGTTCACTCCTGCCATTTCTCAATAGGGATGGAGAAACTCGCACTGAGAGTAGCCATTAGCAACCGCAACTATTCGAGCTGTGCTGCTGTTATTCCATAGCACTACAAGGTAAAAGCATAGACGCAGTTTGAACTTGAAAAATAATCTAGGGGTTATGTAATGTGTACAACACAGAGAGGTCTAATGTATCGGGATGTGTGAAGCCCAAATGCAAAATACTCGCCTGCGAATATTATATGTCTAGGGCTTTTATTGTGAAAGGTCAGAACGGAAGGAGTGGATCTTTGTCAAGGTTGAAATGAGTAATAAAGTTTGCCGTCCTGGTTTGTATGACGCAGTCTCTGTGTTGTTGTTTCATAAATAGGCGCAACTCAAACGTTTTTTGCACAACAAGATTGGTTGAAGCCTTTATTCACGGTTCGAAAGCTCAGAAAATCAACATCATTCCAAAAAAAAACTATGACACTTTTTCCCAAACTGTTTTTTTGTACCAGGCTGTAAACATGTTTATTTCTGCTGTAAAGTTGAGCATTTTAACATGGGGGGGGGGGGGGGGGTTCTATGGGGATTGACTCGCTTTTGGAGCCAGTCTCAAGTGGCCGTTTGAGAAACTAAAAAGTTTTTGGCACTTCCACGTTGGCTTCATTTCTCAGCAGCGGAGGCTGCCGCTTGATCTTGAATAGAATTTAGTTTGTTGCGTCTCCTTGTTGACTGAAAGTAAATTTGAGTGAGTGATCTGAACTACAGGCCTGGTTTTATTCAAAGCATCTCACAGCATCAATACTTCATGTTTCTGGCCTTTGCTGCGATATCACAGTTTCAAGTCTGACAGTGTTGGAGACCGCAACAAAGTTAATGAGTCAGTCTGTCATGGCAGAAAGTAGAACCTCCATTAATTCAGACAAAGCAGGCAGCCAATCATCAGTCATCCTTAATGAGAGCGTCTCCGCATGTAGGACTTCCAAGTTGAAAAAAATGAATTTCGCACACGGTAGCCAGCAAAACAAAAAAAAGCGAGAGAGGAAGCAGACAGATCTGCGTCGTATTTGTCACGACATCCATGCCTGCTCCTCACAGCTCATCGTTCATCTCTTCTGGATTTGCTTTTGCATCCGTTTGATTGCTAGTCCCAGGAGTCCTTACACGCACCATAAGATCTGCAGAGTTTTCACATCAGTGAGCACAATAGTGAAGTAACCTTGACAAAAATGTATTTGGGCATGATGTTTACTGTGATGGATTACTTTACTCAGGCAAGTTTCAAGTGTGATTTTTGATCCGTAACAACAATAACTAAAACGAATGGTTGCTTGAGAGAAGAAAAAACACATTCAAATCCAAATATGTGAGCAGTTCAGTAAATGGATTTGGATTGTTATTTAACCAGGCTGGTTTTGACTATGCATTTATCTTTTTTTCAGCACAAACTCAGCTGCAAGTCTGACTTTTCATTTGTCAATTTAACCCTCTGGAGTCCGTCGAATACGCTGAATATGTTTTATTTACAGTCACTTTATTTATATATGACCCAAACTGAGAAAATCAGTTGGCTTTCACACAGCATCTCATCTATGTCATGTTTTAAATATTCTTTTAAAAACTGTAAATTATTAATATTTCCAGTGATTTACAGGCACACAGCACAAGACCGAGAATAAAATCACTTGACATGTAAATAGACTACTTAATTATGGTTTTATTTCTTACATTTTTCTCCTGTATTTGTGTTGCTGTATTAGTGAAACTTTATTTTTTACAACCTTGAACTGTTCTATAATGATATTTTGAGTGAATATAACCAAATATTTGTACATTTTTACAAACACCAGCATAATTTTTATACCTGGGCTGTCCTCGGCCAAAGACATTCTTTGTCGACTAACACTAACACGATTCTGTTGACTAATCAATTAGTTCATTTAATCGACAGATCTGTAAAATTGATTTTCTCCACAAAGAATCACAAAAGCACCACTTTCAATCTTGTGTTTACCAGAGATGTGCTCATAAGTTTCTTGGAAATAAGTCATTCAGCATGAAAAAAAAGCATAAAAAACGACTAAGACCAAAACAACCGATTAGTTGACTAATTGACTAAGAGGGGGCAGCCCTAATTATACTTTGTTAATCACTAAAAACATCCGATGTTTGTTATCCCGACAAGTGACGTCTTATGTTCATGTCAATTATGACTTCTCTCTGAGAAACAAGGGTGAAAGTAGTGCAAGTAAGGGGTCGAGATCCGTTAACAAAGCCTGTAACTTTGAAGCCGAGAGTGCCGTTTGCATCCCGTCTCCTACCAACACTCAACATCGGTTTTATCTGCTAAATTTCTCCAACCTTAACCAAGTAGCTTTAGTTGCTAAAAGGTGCTAAATGAGGATGCAAATTGTAAGCACTTTCCTTAATCGATCATTGGTAACACTAACGATCAATCAATCAATAAATCGTAATTGAAAGAAACATACAAATTGTAAATAGAAAATGATCTTGTGAATCATACATGTAACAGTCATATGGTTTGTTTTGGAAAGTCATGTAAAGCTCACATACAAAAACACGATTACATACATTTCTACTTAAACGGAAGATTTGCAATTTGTAATTTACTTCTTTCGAGGGACCCTCATTGGTTTCAGGACCCCAAGCTGCAACTGCTCGGTTCCCAGCTCTGGGTTGTCCATCACAGAAAAATCAGTTCTGACAAAGTTCCACTCGCAAACTTTAGAGCCAATTTCACTACATTTTCTGATCTGATTTACCACCCACACTGCCTTTCACAAGGTTGTGTAGAAACTTCAGCCTTTGTTTGGTGCATCGATGTTCCAACCCACACATATAACCTAACCCATGAGACTACCTCTACCTCAGCGTTCCTATACTATAGATTTCACCATGGCTTCTAACAAATCACATTTTTTCTGTCAGTTACATACTGTGAAACATCAGATTTCCACACAGTCAAAGCAGTAAGAAGCGTACATCCTGCTCATAGTTGAGCTATAAAATCCTAGAACACCACAGAGCGCCTCTCCTGCCGGGCTGCCGACAGCGCTGTCAGCTGAAGAGGCAATCACACCGGTCAGCAGTTGAACAGTTTGCACCAGTGTCTGTTCCGAATGTAGTTTAGCCGGCTTTGCTATAACATTCAGCACCAGAGCTCAGAGTGTCGGAGCAACGAACAAGTCCCGTCCTCCCAGTTTCCATCCCAGTTAGGTTTGCAGTTCATTTGCAGGACATTTTTTAAAGTTTACATGCTGTTATTCTGCGATACTCGTTCGAATCATTGAAGTTTAGGGGGCAGCTCTATCCTTGGTACACTTTAAACCTGAATGTCCACGATATTGTACCCATTAAATTTAACACATTTTCTATTCTCAGCTCAGTGTCTCAGTGATTATTTGTACAAGACGATGCATTCACACAATGTTCTTGGTGTAACGACTACTATGAATCAAAAAGCCGCTAAGAGGCTCTGTACTGTGTGATTTGTTCCAAAGAAATCTATACTTAAAGGGACTCTATGTAAGAATCAGAAATTGATTGTTAACAGCGACACCTGTGGCCGTTAAGTCAACGAAAGTCAGCGTCCCGTTGCTCGCGCTCACGCTTGCGCTCGCTCTACATAGACATGAATGAGCATCGGTCAAAACAGCGAGGCGACACACGCCAGCTAAAACCACAATATCACTCTATATTTCACCTGCTTGGCAGTAATGTTAGCTGACCAGACGAAGGTCTCTCCATGAATCGATGCTGATACTAGTGTTAACTTTTCCTGCTTCAGCCTCCCGACCGTGGTCAGAAGGAACAGGGGGACACCGGAGTTTTGGTCGGAGACAATAACGTTACTCGCTCCGGAGCCCGTCACTTCACAAGACATGGGAAACCTCTGTTGGTCTGGAGGAGCTGCAGCATTTATTTAAGCACAAATTTCCACTGTACATTCACTAGATATTCTCAGAGCTAAACTAACTCTTTTGCACTGTGTAGTGTGAGCGCATGCACGTGAGAGGTGGAGCGAGTGAGGGCTGTGTGTGTGTGTGTGTGTGTGTGTGTGTGTGTGATTTATTCTGAAGCATGACTTTGCCTTGACCCTTGAAATCTTTAGTGTCCTAATGGTTGCTTTTATTGTTGGTGTTGTGGCTACTGGCCATTTAAAGCTTGCTTGTCAGCAGACAGTGAATGAAGAACATGTTTCTACTTGACGTTGTATGATCTAACGAGGCATAACATATCTTTAAGTGTGATTTCCCTATAAGTCAAGAATCTCTCCTGGTTTTTACAGCTTTATGTTCCCCAGGGAAGTTGGCTATTTTTATGCAATATCCATCGTCTGCTGATGAACTCTAAGCAGCTCCATCGGAGTAATTTGGGGTTTCTGAACACGCTCCGCAGAACTCTTCCTTTGGAAAAGCAAATGTTAATGTGATTCAGCGCACTCAATCACTGCAATTTCATTTGATCTCTTGCCCTTGACCTTTTTTTCCTGTCTCTGACCTTGAATAGTGCAGGCTGCTGGCGTGAATTAAGAGGTGTCATGCGCTGCTTCAAGTGCATTAGCGGGTGAGATAGCGTCTTTTTCCACTTACAGAACATCACACTGCAAAGGTGTCATATCCTTATGGGATAAATCTATATTATTTCTTGCCTTTGGCAGAGCGTGGCCATCTGTTCAGTGGTATGTAACACTCATACAAGGTGCTGGTTCGCCCTACATCATCATGACGAGTGTGGAGGCAGTGGGAAATAGAAACAAAGATAACCTACACAGTGTAGTCGTGATCGGACAGAGATGGAGATTGAAAGAGATGCACATGGACAGATTAGACAAGAACCACTTGAGTTATGTCTATGGGTATGGTTGAAAAGATGATAAAATCCTTTCTGGGAGGAAGTGAAAATGCAGTGTTAATATGAAACTATAGAGCACAAAAAGAGATAGTATAGTATAGATACTAATATAAAAACAAGTGTACTACAAGTGCAGAGCCCCGTTAGTGGCCTCTTCAAGCTGCAATGTTCGTTACACCAACCGTGATGATTTATCTTTTCTTATGCAGGTACAGACTGCACAAGGTTGGTCTTTCCAGATGTTCACTGAATCAGATCAGGTGATCATGGCGCCAGAAATCCCTGCTGTAAATTATCCTGCCCAGAGAGACTACAGAGTGCTGCATCCCAAACCAACAGCAGCCTGCAGTCTTCCATGACCTGCGTGACATCCAAAGGTGACCGTGGCTTTCTCTTCACAGTATCTACAGCATATTTGTAGACTGAAAAGTACTCATGCTCATATTCATCAGCATCATGGAGCACAACCCTTTCTTCTAATTTATTGTAATAGTTCTGAAAAGTCATACCTGTATATACTACATCCTGTATGGATTTTAATTTATGCTCTTTTGTGGCACGAGACATGTTTTCATCAGTTTATTAACTTGTATTTTATTGTGTCTTTATGCTGTTTTCTTGGTCAGGTCTGTCTTGTTTTAGTCCTTTGAACTAAATGGTCCGCGAGTGCCTACATTGGTATTTTTGCTTGTTGTGATGTCATTTCTGGTGCTTCATATGCCTAAAATCTGTACAACCTAGGCAAAAAGGTTATGTAAGTCAATAAACCATAATAATTGATAACATAATGAAATTGTGTCGTGAATTTAAAAAAGTACAAAAATCGATTTTTCATCAAATGTTACAAAATAAACACAAAACATATTGATCCAAGAGATATGAGATATGCCCATTTTTTTCCAATAATATTTTATTGAATTTTCAAGAACAAAATATAATATAAAAACAGAAAGCACATGACAGCAAGGATAGATACGAGCAGGTCCCAGACCCTAAAGGTTGGAAAAAAAAAAAACATACATGAAAAGTAGTCTTGAAAAATGGTTGATTCGTGAAGTTTTTGTCGATCAGCTAAACTTTCCTAAGAGATAAGCTAAAGCTAAGTTTCCATCCTGAACTAATACACTTGGTATTAGTTCAGGATGGAGTTCTACAGACGACCTGTGCAGTATTTTGTGCTGTAGTCAATGATAATTAGTTAGGACATTTATAGTGTTGGATGAAAGTATATTCATGCATTTATTATTCAGTTAATTTGAGCTTCATTTACCCAGGTTAGCTCCATTGAGATCGCAAAATTCTTTTCCAATAGAGACGGGGCAAAAACAGCCTCATTACTATAAAGAGAGAGCAATGACAAACACTTTCCACCTAAAGTCACAGATCAGAGAGAGAAGAAGAGTCCTGGAACAATCGACTCAGTCAAATAATCATCATCATCATATAATCATGCATTCTGGGTCTAATGAGGAGCGTTAATGTCACTTTTTAATAACTTCCTCCATCTAATAATGCACAAATTTAAATGAGGGACGTACTGCATAACAGTTTTAAATCACTCCTCAACTTTGTCCTTGCATAAATGCTGTATTAGTAGAGTATTACTCTCTCCATGAAAAAAATGACAGTAAAGAAACAGTATTTCTCAGGCAGTTGAAAGGCACAGTGTGTAGGATTTGGCAGCATCTACTAGTGTGGTTGCAGATTGCAACCAACTGAGTACCCCTCTGCTCACTCCTCCCTTTCCAAGACCACGGTAACGTGAGCCACCGAGTGCAAAATCGTGGTAACGCGTTCGCCTCGCTCAGAGGCCATCCTTACCATAATAACATTACTTTAGGAGCAACGGAAGTCTTACGGCGGCTGGCAGTACCACGGTTTTGAACTCTTAGTTAGTTACTTAGTTTAATGAACTCTTCAATGTTGGCCTTAAAATAAGTATGCAAACTAAGTACAATATGTACGGAAACTATGTAACATAAGCACGGAAAACACGTCACAAATGTCACTAATGTAACTTACAAAAACAACCGGGCTGTGTGATCACAGTGAGGTTAATTGATTAATCGTTAAGCTGACAGCTTCATCAATACGGCAATAAAAACAATCGGTAGTCAATAGAATAAAATAAAAAAAGTTCATTTCATTTCCTCTTGTTACTTTGTGTTTTGTTGCGTGAGTGAACTATAATATGAAAATTTATGTTTTTAGATTGTATTATATTAGCGCTGCAATATTTGAACTTGTTCTGAAAAACCTCTTTAGCGCCTGTGGTTCCTCCTCCATCGAGCCTCGTTTCATAATGCTGATATTTCTCATTTCCTTTCTGTTCTGCTCCGCTGCTACTGATACGAGTGACTGTTTACCCACACATGTTTATTCACGCAATAAAATGTCTTTTGTGTATGTTTACAAAACCCCCATTTGCCCTTCTCTTACTTATCTCCTATTCCTCTTTGATTTATCCCATTACTACCTGCGGCTGCTAGCCTGATTTCCCCCCTCAGGGATGACTAGAACTAATCTAGCCTATTGATATTTTTCAGTAGCTTCATCTCGTATAATCCTAACAAACTGCTCGGAGCTCACTCCAGCTCCTTATACAGTTTGTCAATCCCCGAGGCCTCAGGATTTACAGAGGGAGTGTGTGTTTGTTTGTGCATCCTTATCTGGCCGGCTTTGTGTAAATCATTCGTACTTGTGGTCTCGTCTCTGCCCTTGAAGGAAAAGCTGTGCTCCAGATCCATAAGATGATTTCCAAAATGCCCAATACAGCAGAGTTCAAGCTCTACATGAGTTTATATGAACGGCATCCCCGGGACGGGTAGTTTCTGGTAAACTTCTGCTAAAATTGATTAGTGGTAGAGATGATCTGCTAATTAGAAAGGCCTTCACAAACTTGATCACAGCTGGATTCTATTCTTATCAATGTGGCCTCGAGCAAGACACAGACCCCCCTGAGAGGAGATATGAAGATTACATATGTCAATTACGGGGAAAAATACAGTACATCTTAGGTCACGATGTAAGAAGGATTCTGTCTGCACCTGCTGCTGGATTTACAGCTTTAAACTATTGGGAAACACACTGCAGCAGGAATGTGTCATATGGCTGACAAAAGGCCTTCAGTCTTTGAGTTAAAACTCCCTTTTGGCCTGTTTCCTCACATACACTGTCTGTCTTTTAAGGCCAGCCTCAGATAGATGGAGAAAATGTTAAGTGAACAAGTAATTTAAGGCTTTCATTTTCAAGTTTCTTTCATATTTTCATATATGCCAGCAGAATTTATGTCAGCGCAGATGATTGGAAATTGAAGGATCATATTCTGCATTTTGCACAGGGCTGACACTTCCAGGGTTATAAAGTTCCATTCCCAATGGATTTACACTGCGCCGTGAATGCAAATAAAATGCATTCTTTGTGCTCGACGGAGGAACCTGGTATCAAAGTGGGCACCAAATTGTTGATTTACATTCACAGGACAACATTAGCTGACCTTGAAAGAGCTTTAAAATGGTGAAGTAGGGAAGGTTGGGGGCGTATAGAGTGCAGGATTTGTACAGCCTGCCGGGAGAAAGCTGTAATGAAATCCAGACTCAAGGCAGCACTGAACTCAAGGAAAAGGTGAAGTCCATTCATTTGCACTCTTACTTGTGCCTGCATGTGCAGCACGAGCTACTCCTCAGGATGTGAGACCGCTTCTCTTTTAAAAAGGTCTTATTGATCACATTTTTATGTAGACAAATCATTTGAAAAAATAATAACACATCCACAGAGCTTTTAAAAAGCTGCTGAATTAAAGTATGGCTTTTCCTGAAAAAAAAAAAAAAAAGACTGAATTACTAATTTTAAATATTTTGGCGGGTCCAAAATGAATGTTTTGTTTATCTCTGTGGAAGATATCTGATGTTTGGTTCCCACTTATAAAAAGGCTTGTGAGCCAATAGCAAAACAACGTCGGTATCACGTGGTGTCTCTGTGTCGTCAGTTAGTGTGGAAAAAAAAACAGATAAATGGCTGAGATTGACGGGAAGTGCCTGGCAACGACTTGTTGTGAAGTAAATGCAATGGAACAGGGGAGGGAGAATGTGACATCTAGTGGCTGAATGTTATCAATAGCACCTTTAATTTAATCCCATAACGTGTAGAAAACATCCCCCCTATCTTTTTTAAATATTGAAATTATAACTAGAATAAAATGATAAAATCTTAGTATGATACATTTACTGAGTAGTAGAAACAAACAGTTGTTCTTGTTAACGGTATATTTTATTAACTTTTAGCTGAATCATATCGCGACAACAGGATCTTATTTTAATATTCGACAAATATCTTTCTAGACAAAGCTGCAAGCAGCACTTCTGGGGACCAAGCAAACGGCTTGCTCTGAACAGGCACGCCCTTCACTAACATAGTTACATGATTCTTTTAAAGTGTGATTTATACATTAAATTATATATATTAGGATGTTACTGGAAAATATGCCCAGCCTTAGTTTGCATAATTTTTTTTTAGATCTGAAGCACCACACCTTGTACTTATAACTCCCAAACTCATTCACATTTAGCAGGCTGCAGATTCCCCACAAGCAGGAGCTGTTAGCCGTAAATTGGCTTTACTTTGACTTTGCATCATCACTGTGAACAAATAACCCAAATTCAGGTGTTTTTGCTGTCACTAACTGACCAATAACTATTTCAATGTGCATACTGGCATGCTAGAATTGTATTAAGAACAATCAAATCTACCCTTTAATACAGAATGCAGTATTTTCCTTTCATTTAGGAAGCATCTGTATGAAGAAGAAAGTGTTGCTGTGATCATATCAGAAAAAAATGTTTTATTACTTCATCTAAAATGATTAATGCTAGAATAAAACTACCCTGTTATTCCTCCTAAACCTCAATAACCCTGCTGCTGTGGCAATGACCATGCACATGTTCTGTGTAAGTGTGTTACATCAACGACACTGAGTGTCCTTGTTAACTTTATCAGCTCTAAGGCGCAAAACAAGGAGAAAGTTCTCCAATCATTATAGGCTCTCCTCTAAGGTTGCCCTTCACTAAATTAATTCTTAGATGACATTTTTTTACAGTAATTAATCTCAAATATGTCACTTTTTTTCGATGTAATCATACTATAGGATCACCTGCTTATTACAAACCCCAGCATTTTTGTGAATATTATTTTGATGCGAGCTTAAACAACTGATTAGTCAGCTAACTGGCGAAGAGGACGCAGCTCTACACTCCTTCCATCTTATTTATTGAAGCAAAAACTGCTGATTTCACCCTGAACTGCACACAATATACAAGGCCTAGTGAAAGCCTATTTATTTTCAGTGCTCGCCTGGCTGCCGCTTTGTTCGTCTGTTTGAAAGGTGGAACACAATCAGACCAAAAGTTTCATCCACACAATACTCTTTAGGGATTCAGAGGACGAGATAAAAAGACATTCAGTTTGATTTCTCTTGGGGGAAAAAAGTTTGAGTTGGAATTCTTGCCAAACTCACACTGTCCAAACTTCTGGCAACCCGTCTTCTCTGGGCCTCGGGGTGTTTTCAGAGGGCAGGTGGCTCCTACAGCAGGGATGTCACAGTCCTCCTCAAGCTTTTAGATACTGATGGCAACAGGGACAAACATATCGGTTTGCCACATGCTGCATGATGACATCCACACGGCAAGAGTTGATTTCTTATCCATTGCGTCATCCACATAAGTATTTAGGTGTCATTATTGATTAGAACTTGTCCTTCAAATCACACATTGAAAACCTGGTTTCCAAGCTGAAAATAAAAATTGGCGTTCTTTCTTTAGAAACAAATCCCGTTTCTCCCTCCAGGCGAGGAAACATTTGATTTCGGCAACTTTTTTTTACCTCTATTGGATTTCGGTGATCTGCTATATATGAATGCACCTGACCAGTGCCTAAAGAAGCGGGATACTGTGTACCTCATTGTGCTTTACGTTTTATTACTGGCGTGGAAATCTGGTTCACCACTGTACCCTGTAGCGGCTGCTAAATGGCCATCTCTGTTATGTCTGCAGGCTTTCACATTGGTTGGCTCTTATATATAAATCGCTCCTTGGACTGGTTCCTTCGTATCTGTGTACAAAGATGTACACAAACCAAACTCAATATGGCCTGCGCTCTCACAATGTTCTACAGATGTTGGTCCCAAAGGTTAGAACGGAGCTAGGCAAAAAAGCTTTTAAATACGCTGCTCCTTCTTCCTGGAATAATGTACAGAAGGACCTGAGATTGTCAGAGCTGATTACTAATGTACGGGGGAATTTAAGTCCGATTTAAAGGATCGAGAAAGTGGCACTATATGTCGATGTGATTGCTCTTGAATTTCTCACTGAATCATTTTGAGATTTACCTGTTTGTGCATTACAGCTGTGTTTGGGTTGCATACAAACAGGATGTCTGTCATGAATTGTCTATGTTGTGTTTTCATTATGTTGTTACTCTGTACACGCGACATCTATTGCACGTCTGTCCATCCTGGAAGGGGGATCCCTCCTCTGCCGCTCTTCCTGAGGTTTCTTCCATTTTTCCTCCCTGTTAAAAGGGTTTTTTTGTGGTTAAGTTTTTCCTTAGCCGATGTGAGGGTTGCATTGTCAAGGACAGAGGGTGTTGTATCCTGTACAGATTGTAAAGCCCCCCGAGGCAAATTTGTGATTTGTGATTTTGGGCTATACAAATAAAATTGATTTGATTTGATTTGATGTCATGCTCATTGACTTGTGGTGTGTGACAGTTGTATTTGTCTGCTTGTATTGTTTGGTTTTATTGTTGTAACAATGTCTGTGCTGCTCTCTTGGCCAGGTCACTCTTGGAAAAGAGATTTTAATCTCAATGAGTTTTACCTGGTTAAATAAAGGATATACTGTATATAGATGTATATTTTTATGCCGTGGACGGAGGCATTATACTTTCGGGTTGTCCGTCCGTCCTTCTGTCCAGATTTTGGTGGTCAAGGTCACTGTGACTGCACGTCCGTCCCATTCTTGTGATATGTCAGGAACGCCATTAAGGAATTTCTTCAAATTTAGCACAAACGTCCACTTGGACTCAAGGGTGGTGAACTGATTAGAATATGGTGGATAAAGGTAAAGGTCACGGTGACCTCAAGAATTCATATGGTAATTATGACAATTTCACACAAATGTCTAATAGGATAAAATGTGATGACATTTTGGACAGACATGGAGGTAAACTGCATCTTGACCGGTTGGCAGAGACATACAACCGTGATGCGGTAATTCAAGGTTTTTTTCCACAGTTGTTTTGGCACTATATAACTTCACACTAAAGAAGGCTGTTATTCCTCAATGTCCAATAAACGCTGAATTAATGAAAACTCTCAACCCTCTCTATTTGTTACTATACATACAGGTAACAAGAGACCAAATGGACAAGACTAAAGCTGTGTTACAAAACACATACTTTGTTTTGTTTTTTACTATTAATACATACTGCAGCTGCCCTTATTAAGTATGTACTGTTGCATGCGCACACGATTGGGACATACTATTTTGTCATAACATTGCCGCTTGCACTGTCATCTGTCATTGCGGCTTCTGTCAATGAGCTGTCATCAGGCTGTCATCCGTCTCTCGGCGACACCTGGAAGCTGTTTGACATCCTATACTGTAATTTTATGATGTTGGTCTATTCTGTACACACAACATCTATTGCATGTCTGTCTGTCCAGGGAGGATCCCTCCCCGGTTGCTCTTCCTGAGGTTTCTTCCATTCTTAAAGGTTTTTTGGGAGGACAGAGGGTGTCGTATGCTGTAAAGATTGTAAAGCCCCTTGAGACAAATTTGTGATTTGCGATATTGGACTAGATAGATTGACTTGACAGCAGAAAATAACATTGACTTTTTTTTTTTATCACTGCAAATGCTGCTGTGTTTACTACAGATACAGAATCATTGTCCCTTCTGGGCCCATGGACTGTGATTCTGTTTTGTTTTCCTTTCGAAAAACAAATAACCAAGGTTTAATTTGCAGCTGCAACAAGTTTCCAAGCAGCCACATCTGGCACCATCGAAAAAGGGAATTGACTGCAAGCAAACATGCAAAAGAGACCAAAAAAAACAGGCTGGATTAGTCTGTTCGTGCACCCCGGGGCAAAACTTTGCACTCACGCCTGACCTACCAGCCTCTGTGTATGCAATGTGTATGTACCCTTTCAGCTCGAAGTTCTCATTATGCTCCGCACACCCCGCAGCTTTGTTATAGGCCTAGAGATGCAGAAAGTGGTCATGCTTGCAGTAACTATAGCCACAGGTTTCTTGATGGTGCAATGTGCAAGATCTGGCCAGAATTTTTGTTTAAAACATTCAAAAAATTAACTTTATCGACAGAATATGAAGAGGTTTCAGTGTTGACGTTATGTTTAAGATGTCTATGTATTGTGTTGCAGAGATATCTACTGAAATGAGCATGCTAACCAGCTAGCCCCGTCCCGTCCTGTCTTGTAATACCACTTGTACCACGAGGGGCGATAGTGAGTCACTGTAGCGTCCAGTCTGCCTCAGTCCAACATGACATCAGGACGTTTCTGGGCGTCAACCTCTATAAAAATGTAGCGATCAGGTGCCAGATCGTACTCACGCATTCCAAGAGGAAGCTACGAAAATGGCAGACACAGCGCAAAAGAACGCAAACGTAGCGAGGGGAAACGCCAAACAATGCTTGTTCCAAAACGAGAATGAATCTGGGGTCAGCTTTCACCCGCTGGCGAGCACCTTAACCCTCGTTGAGCCGGGGAGGAGGGGCCAACTTTGAAAGTTGTGTTTACAAAACACAACCAACACACATCTTTAAAAAAAAAAAGGCATTAAAACCATAGACTGTATACAGTATAAGAAGTGGACGTAGAAGTGACACGAGAAGGTGGAGCTAAGTACAACCGAACGATGAATAAGACATTTTTAGGTGACCAAATGTTACAATTAACTTTCATGAATTGAAAACACACTGTGAAAGGGTTAAAGCTGTAAGACGAAAACATGGACAACGCCGTGGTAGCGACCTGTCTATCACAAGGTGGCCCCGCCCTAAAGCATCCCCTGCTTTATGGTCTATCTGGCTCTAAAAGGGACCATAATTTACTAAATGAACATCATGCTGTATTGAAGAAGACTTGAAACTAGCGATTGAGACCATAAACTCATGTTTACAATGTTTACTGAGGTAATAAATCAAGTGAGAAGTAGGCTCATTTTCTCATAGACTTCTATACAATCAGACTTCTTTTTGAAACCAGAGGAGGTCCCAGGGCTGCCCACTTTGCCCGGTTAATAACTCAGCCTTGGTAAACCCGAAACAACTGTGCGTGGCCAGGAAAAGTAGAAGCAAGAGAAAGTCTCATGGTTACTGTGACACTAAAAATTGTCCTTTTTCTACACCAAACACAAGAATCAGCTACACACACCAGCGGCAGATGACATGCATCAAACCACCCACGGCCCATTGTGTTATACGTAAGCCTGTACACCAGCATCGTCAACTTGAAAGGGCATGCCACTGCCCTATTTCCTGACTTTGATGCGCCTCAGCTGTCAAGAAATACAGCACTTTCATTAAATTTGCTCCCCGGATGGCCATATCCCAGCTACTGTATACCTCGCCAACTTCTTTTGTCTTTATAACGAGTCCGGCGTGTGCTACGGGCATCAATCAACACACATTAATGACATGATGCTCAGCTGGGCTGCTAGTGTGTGTTGCACTTAAGGGATTGCTGGTAAACACAGCAACACTATAGCTTACAGCCTTCAAGAACAGCAGGAGACGTGTCAATAGTTTCTTGATACTATCAAGTTACTCATTTAAAGACACAACCAGATATAGAGGAGACAAACCCTAGATACTGGTTCCACTTGTTAGCAAATAAACGAACACACTGGTGTGTATTAAAGAGGAAATGTTTGAGCTGTTGCCTGCACAGCCTTCTGTTCTCACCACCACAATGATGCAATCATCATTTTACGGTTTAAAAATAGGGTTTTAAAACAATACGGCAACGAGTCAACTAAAACAGACATTTCCTCTGGCACTTTAAAAGATGCGACGTTGGCTTGCTGCTATAGTATGCGCATGTGTGTGTGTGTGTTTATGAGTAATGCAGCTGCCTGGATTAATAAAGTCTATTTTGGCCAGACCGCTGAATCTAATGAAAAGGTATAAAGCTCTCCCATATACCCGGCTTAATTTTCTCTATATACCTCTTTAGACTGTAAATCCAGGCCATTGCCACCATATAAATGGCTGTTAATGCCGAGATGACTTTTCAAACCCATGAACCTCTTCAGCTAAATCACAATAAAGTAACACTTCAGTCAGGGAGAAGCACCTAAGAAAAAGTTTTAAAGAAATTGCTTCTTTTCCCCCTCTTTGATGACCTGTCACTTTTAAATAATAGTATTGGGTTTGAACAGCTTCCGAGAGTAAAAGGATGAGGATGCACAAACACATCTAAACACATTTCAGCTCAAGCAAGACGGAGAAGTCGTCGCAACGGCGGGAATTATTCATATCAAGTACATTTTTTAATCATAGAGTATTGTCAAGGGCCATTAATAATCAACGTTGACTTGATGCACCGCTACGGTAAATCAAAGGACAGAAAAGAACGCTAAGAGAACGGTGTGAGCATTGAGGTGGCAGCAAGGCCTAAAGGTTAGAGGCACCACAAATCAGAGGTGTGGACTCGAGTCACATGACCTGGACTCGAGTCACAAATTTGATGACTTTAGACTTGACTTGTCAAAATAAAAAAAACACTTGCAGCATGACTTGGACTTTAACACCAGTGACTCCAATTGGACTTGAGCCTTTTGACTTGAAAATACTTGATACGTTAACCCCAAGTCCAAAGAGTAAAAAGTATTTAAAAAGTGTGTGCACAAAAGGCGATCAACTGCCCGGTACCGGAGGTAACTCGTCGGAGATGTTATGATCCTTTATTGATTTGTTTGGGAAGAGGATTTACTCGTGGAGGAAAAAACTAAACTGAACAAACTTCATTTTTATCTTTTTGTTGTTTATTACTGAATCCCCGAAAAGCTTTGTTGTTTTTCTTTTGTTGAACTTTGGACTCTTTATTTTTGGTGACTATTATTGGGACTTGCAATTGATTATTTTACACTTAAAGCTGCAATAGGCGAGATCGGCGCAAATATGATTTAAAAAAGTTATTTTTAGAAAACGGCCTCTATATCGTGACAGTAGTTCATCAAACAGGTAACCTGAAAAAAATCATGTTCCTCTGTGTCCTACTGTGTCCCCCGGTGCTCCTAACGGCATCTGAAGGATTTCACTTACCGGAGGAAAACAAGGTCCGCTGCCCAGCTGCAGTCTATGAGAGCCGGCTGTCAATCACTCGCAAACTCCGACCAAACGGTCAAACTAGGTGGCGCTGATCGAATATAAATCAATATTCTGTTACTGTAATGTCTATTTCTCGCCTTAAATGTTTTCAGAATCATCTTGTAGTTACTGTTTAGCTGTAAAATGAGAAAGTTTGTGATGCGGCCGCCATTGTAAAATCTGTTGAAGGAAGCCAAGTTCTGGTCACATGACCGGAGCACAGCCAATAGGAACGCTCTCTCTCTCTGAAATGACCTGTGATTGATCAAAATCTGCCGTCACGGGCAAGATTTTTCAAAAGCCTGAAAACAGAGCCATGATGAGGAGCAGAATTCTAGTTAGCTCTCAGAACACTTGAATTACAATATGATGAAAGGTTATAATGGAATTTTTGCCAAATTATGCCAAAAATGTTTTGCCTACTGCCACTTTAATTCCCCAGATCTACTTTGTTTAAACCAATCTGACAGCATCCAATCAAGTTACAGGTGAAAAAAACATGAAGAACTAGCGTTACGTTACTGAGCGTCAGGTACTCTGTTGTTCAAATGGCAGAGAGCACATTATGACTTGTTTAGGACTCGAAACTCATTGTTTAGGACTTGAGTGACAAAGACTTGAGACTTACTTGTGACTTGCAAAACAATGACTTGGTCCAACCTCTGCTAGGAATTAAGCCTCCTCAAAGTTCAAGGAATGAGCATGTAATCAATAGAAATGTGTGCCCCATGCAGATAAAGTTGTATTAAGATATTACACTGATCTCATACATTCTGAATTTAGGTTATCTGGGAGACTGTGTTTTCTGCCTTTCTAACAAACAAGCCAAAAGTGAGCATGGCTCACATACCCCCGCTCACTGCTTGACCCCTGCTAAAGTAGAGTTAAAGGTTTTGTCCTTTTGGAAAAATTTCAGAAATTTTGGGCACCCTGGACTTCTAACCCCCAAAAGGCACAACTAGACCAGACTATCAACCATCATACCAAATGTGAAGTTCTTAAGTTGAATAGTTTCTGAGTTCTGCTCCGGAAACTAGTGTGACACATGAATGGACGGAAGGACGGAAAGACGGACACGCATAGCGACTACGTTGTCGTGGGGGTATAATAAAGGGAACTGAATGTGACATTATTTGCATGTTGTTAGAGAATATAAATGGTGGAGCATCTGCCAAAAATGGGGCTTAATGACATTTTCCGGATTTGAAAAACTATGTAGAAGATGTTAAGACTTCACTATAGTAAGTTATAGAAAGACAGTTTAAGTATTTAAACATCAGATCAATTGTCTTTGCCACATTCAAAACCCCCAACATGCCATCCAACCTAAGCAACAAATGATGTTGTTTGTCAGTGCCTTGTTTTCTTAACTTGACTTTTTAATAAAGTTATTTCACACATGAATGAAGTCATTTAATTTTTCCATCCACTACTATGCACCGCTTTTCCTCTGAGGACATTCTTTCAGCACTTAAAAGTCAATAACTGCAGAATGTAACTTTTTTTCAACAAAACTGCAGTGAACGTGACTTAATAAAGTTACAAACATGTAAGGAAAAATTACCAGCCTCCCCACTGACAGTGATGGATTACATTCATCAGTGCAGCAGCAAGTCTCTGAACAATAAGTTCTTTAAAATAATTGGACCTTGCGACTGCAATGAGAAAACACTGCAGCTTCTGACCGTGGTAAACTGTGAGCTGATCCTTTTCATGAGCATTAGGATAAAATACATTTCACTAAATATCCTTTAATGTGAATCTATGCCCTGGGTTGTGTTTACTTTCCCTGCTGAGCCTGAATTTAAGCTCCTTTTTCATGCACCTGGAGCTGTGCCAGACCCCATACTGGAGTGGAGCTACAGATCAAGCCAGAATAATAAAGTTAATTTCTTTTATTTAATTTGGTTGCCCTAAACGGGAAAAAATAAATAGGGGGTGTGTTTGAACTTTTATTGGCTGTTCATTGCAGAGAATATAGACAAAGTTAAAGTAGCTGACTCTCTCCTGACCTGTTTTAAGTCCAAAAAGTGGGATTTTGGTGCAATGTTGGACTTTGAAGAGGCCGTGCAATGGTGTAAAAAAACTTTAAACTTTAGCTCATACGTTATTCAGTGTTTCAAAAACTTTTTGGGGACCCACTTTTTAAAAATGACAAACCATTGTGACACAATTCACAATAGACCTAGACATCTATAAATCATGAGAAGGGCGAATTTGTACGTAATTGAACGTTTCTGACCATTTTTTACTGCCATTTCCGCATCACTTTATAGTATCTTGAATAGGTAAATCAGTCATTTCGAAGAGATATACGTTTGATAAATGACAACTTTGTTTTATGCATGTGTTATTGAAAACATAAATGCTTAATAAATGAGACCAAATAAATGCATTTAGATGGAGTTAACAGGCTCTAGTTTTTTTTAATCTCATCAGTAAAACAAACAGAATGAATGCTAGCCTTTCATATTAGATTCAATGTTATAAGCATAAGCAACAATTATCAGAACAATTCAAAACATTCAGGCTGTTTTGAATGTTTTGACCTTCAAAACATTCAAAACAGCCTGAATGTTGTTTCAGGCTGTTTTGAAGCCTGAAACAAGGCTTCAAAACATTGAAGCCTTGTTTCAACAACACTTCAGGCCTACAACTATGATGTTAAAAAATAACCGTTATTCATTTCCATATATTTTTCTTTGTCAAAGCCACTGGACAGGGGCTAAAGAGCCGCATGTGGCTCTGGGGCCGCAGGTTTCTGACCCCTGAACTAGAGCATCTTGAAGAAATAATTCATACACTACATATCCAGAGGGAAGATGGAGTTTTGTCCAATTGATTTATACACAGAAAGACGTTGACATTGTGAACAATACACTAGCAAAGACTAAAAGCACTGCAGTTTACTTCACAAAAAAACCATGGCGCACAGAGAAAATGCTCGGGAGCTACAAAAACTGCCATCAAGTTGTTCAGCATCCCACTAGAGGGCGATAGAGGGAACACCTCTCAGGAACACCAGGTACTTCAGAGGTCAACACAACTTTTTGACCCTTTTTTCTATACAAATACACACAAAAAAAGGCAACTCATTTGAGAATCAATGACGATGAAAATTTTGCTCATGTGTGGATAAAGAATAAAGTCTTTCTGAGGGAACAGAAATTTCCTTGTGAGTCGTTTGACTAGACTGGAAACATGTCAAGGCCATTTCCCCCCTCTGAGCAATTACTGCTTTTTCTCTTTGTAGTCCACCGTCTCTGATCCGGCAAGATGTAATTTTTTGCTCTCTAACCCCGTCTTTAAGGATGAGTTGGTTTCCAAAGCTCCCCAATCAGTCTGGCTCACTGTATCTGAGCCTCAGATCTCTAAACTAACCAGCAACTCATTAATGCAGTCTCTCCAGACGTGCTTATCAGCACATGCACAGACATAAGTATGCGATGTCACACACACAAACACACACACAGTGTCAATAATGCGTCCACACAAATCAAATGCACGGTCACACACACCTACATGCTGCATATAGTCACAAAGGCTATAATGCATGTTTAGACAGGAGCATGTAATTATGCATCATCACATGAATAAAAGAGAGTATTACAAAGACCGGCATGAAGTTGCATGCTTACATAAATTCCAGAAACACACACACGCACATCATAGAAAGAAGGTCCTTGCTAATAAGGCAATGGGGGTAAGCTTTCAATCTGCATTCCCTCTTTGTTTACTTGATGTAACTTCTAATTAATCATGTTACCGCTAATTAATCATTTGCCTTTGTTGAACGGCCACTGCAAGCCAAACTGCTAAATCTGTGAAGTACAGACCACTTTCTGTGTGGAATGGAGCCATTTCTGGGCTGTAGCAGGGTTTTATTTTGAAGATGGCTGGATTGTTCTTAGAGAATAGAGAATGTGGTTTTTAATATAAAAAATAGGACATAAAGAGTGACATGAAATGGGATTGGAGTTAAGAGGTTCAGTATTCTGACACTTAACTAAACAAGAACTAGGGCTGTGTATTGGAAAAAATCTGCCGATACAATACGTATCATGACAGAGGGGTAACAATTCAATTTATTGTGATATTTTAAGCAAGGCGATATATTGCAATTTCAAATCAAATTTTAGGAAAACTGTCATAGTATAAAGACACACCACCATATAAGTCACAATAGTCACTATTGTATGTGAAATGGATACTATGGAGATTAACATCATCACACATGAATACAGTTGGGCTCATTGGATCCACAAAAGTCTCAGCTTTACAGTGACACCCAATTTATGCAACTCTAACACTGTTTAGGGACCCCAGTATGCAGAAATATTCAAATACATCATTTACGAATAGGCGAAAATAACTCATTTGTAGTGCATGCAAAAAACAACTTGGTTTTTGCCCTAAACTGCATGGAATTAGCATAAAGTGGGCATGTCTTTAAAGGGGAGACTCTTTGAACCCATTTTCATTCACCTATATTGAGGTCAGAGGTCTAGGAACCCCTTTGAAAATGGCCATGCCAGTTTTTCCTCGCCAAAATTTAGCGTAACTTTGGAGCGTTATTTAACCTCCTTCAGGACATGCAGGTATGACAGGGTTGGTACCAATAGATTCCTTAGGTTTCTAGTTTCATATGATGCCAGAATCTTCACTCTAGCTTCAAAACTGAGCCCGCTACAACCTCCGAAAGACAGAATAGAAGCCGGGTCCAACAGCTAAAAATCGATACAGCGTTTTGGAGAATCAATACATTCTCGTGAAACATAATATCGCGATACTCATGTGTATCAATATTTTCTTAGACCCCTAAGAAATACCACAATATAAATGTATAATTTACAATGCATTCATGAAACACTTCTAATTATTAAGTTATTAAATACAAAACTCAAAACCCAAACGCTTGTCCACTTTGAAGATGAACTGTCAATAACTTGTGTGTGTCCATGTTGTACACAGTCCCTGTGCTGTGCTGTGCCCTTCTATGGATCGCAGAAGGATCACCATTCTTATGTAAATCATTTTTTTTCCCTCCAACCCTAAAATTGAAAGGCTCTCATTGTGCAGAAAGGTTATATTATTATACGGTATATTATATTTATTTGATTATTATCACAGATATCATTAGAGACATCAGCATTTTAATATTATAGTTGGTCAGGACGGAACTTATTTTAATCATTTTATAAACTATTGAGCTTAATGTGTATATACTGTATAGGTTTCATATCATGTATGCTAAACCAAGGTATCATATTTCATAGTAAATGCTTATAAAACGTATCACATTTTAGTGCAACAGGTTTACGGTTTGTTAGTTTAATGTACTGTATAATGCATCACAAATGTATCACATTTTACATGCTTATTATAAGAAGATATTACAATTCATATGCTAATTTTAACAACATGACGTATCATCATTATAGATTTTTAAGGCGCCAACAAATGGATATAATAAAATAAAGTACCTCAAAACTATTATTCCGTACACTGCTTGAGTTAATGTACTCATGTTCTACCACTGGGTTCAAGGAGAGCAAAACGTACCCAACCATATTACAGGGGACAGAAATAGGTTTTTATTACATCATAAACACATAATGACCATATTACCTGCAGTATGTGTGCAAGAAGTTCATCGGATGGCTGATAAATAACAATAACTAAACCATTACTTGGCATCTGCTGAGATTTCTGCCAGACACGTGAACAGGAGGAGATCCATTCTAGGTAGTCGCAGTTTCAAAAGGTTGCACAGTGATCATATATTTTTGAATCCATCATTAATACGACCATTTAATAACCTCTTTCAAACACATCTCCTATGATATTTATTTTCAGCACTGTTACATTATCGAAAAAGTCTTTTTTAACCTGAGAACTAATGTTCACAAGGTCGAAATCGTTCATCCACATTCAGGCCAACGAGCCTCTAAAATGGCTCCATATTTCTTTCTCTCTGTTGGAAGCGACTCTTGGCTGCAGCGCTCGTATATTTTCTCCCCAGAAATCAATAGCTGAGGCCGGCTCGGCTCAACAACTTCTTCTCCTCTCTCATCTGAGATATGAGGCCTAGCGGTCAAACGTCAGTTTGGTGGACGACTCCAAGCGTGAATTCAATAAACTTGAGTCAAGTCGGATCTCTTCAGCCCCTTCTTTTTGCCCCTCTGTCTTTGCCCTTCTTCTCCCCTCTTATCTCCCACTGAAGGAAGCGCTGAGGGAGCGAACGTCCGTGGGGACTAAAACTCATGTCCAATCCCATCCTTTTCAACTGTAGACTTTTCACAAGGGGTTTGTCTCAACATCGGCATGGAACTTTTTATATTCTCTAAAAGGCCTTTCCACCCTTTGTGGCCTTTTACAAGTCAAACTATGCTCCCGTAATTTAAATCGTAAAGTTTCAGGACCTGGATGTACTGTAAATTTGAATGTGAGAGACTGAAGGATGAAAGTGGGATAGCCCCATTGGGATACTGCCTCAAACTCTGCATTTTCATTCAACCCACACAGTTTATAACGTCCCTTGGGGTTGCAGTGTCGAGATGATCCATCTGACGGTTGTAGTCCACATAAACTCCAAATTCTATAGGTTTTACATGAACACTATGAATAATGTTCCCTACATTGTTTATATCATCACACTAAAAGCCGTACTGAGGACCAACTCCTCATAATATCAGACTCTGGTTAGCAGACGGTTCAAATGAGGACACGCTGCTAATTGGAGGCTTTACAGTTCAGATGCTGTGAGCAGTCTGAGGTTTAGTGAAGGCAGCCAATCTGATGTCGAGCTGTGATCCATTTCCTTAAGTTAGTTTACAACTGCCTGCAACAAAAACGTCTAAAATAAACCACTCAAATATGATCTTATTACTTTAATGAACATATGTGTGCATGAATTAGAGCTCCATTTATTCTTCTTTCCTCCCGTAACCTCAGTATGACTCCCTCTTTTTTAAACACTGAACACAATTATATATATATATATATTTATTACCCAGAACGAAGCCTCTGAGGTGGTGAAGGGACTAAACTGATCCTCTCAGGGAGAATTTTCTGCCAAGGTTGTCTACTAACCCCCCCAGCAAACTCTTTTAATCAAATGCTTTAGGATGTAGACGGTTAAGGGCAGGGTTAGGGGGCTACGGTTAGATTCAGAGTCCAGTAAAAGAGGCAGGATTTACGTCCAGCCTGGGAGGCTCAACTCCGGACAAAATATCCCCCTCAAGCCCTCAAGGCAGAGGATCCTTCTTATCCATGCACTGACCCCAACAAGCTCCACCAATCAAGGTCGTGTGTAGAAGGTAAAGCACAAATTGCGAAACTCTTGCGAGATGGTAAAGGTTAGGCATTGAACTTGAATGGTTAAGGTTAGGCAACTCTACTTCAAAATTTGAAAAAAGCACCTGCATACGCACAGCTCCACAACACTGGGTGGCGAGGCTCATCAAGGAAGAGAACGATGCAGGTGCTACAGCTCCAAATCAGCAACGGCTTTGGGCTGTCAGATCAATCAATCAACATTTATTTGTATAGCCCTTTACAACAACCAAAAGGTACCCAAAGTGCTTTACATTAACATCAAGAAATAACAGGACTAAAAACACAACATATCATAAAATCGGAAAAAGGTACATAAAAAGCACGAGGAAAATGTCACAACGCTACTACGTATTAAAAGACAATCTAAATCAAAAAGTCTTGAGCTTAGATTTAAAAAGTACTAGGTCAGTGATAGTGCGTATATCAGGGGGTAACTTGTTCCATAGTTTAGGAGCAGCAACAGCAAAAGCACAATCACCCCACAGCTTGTACCTCGACCTTGGGACTTCTAAAAAGACTTGACCAGATGACCGCGGAGCCCTGTTATGCTCCCGGGGCGTTAAAATCTGTTAGTTAAAAAGCGATGAGCAGCATTTTGCACAAGTTGGAGGCGCGCAAGGGAAGACTGGTTGAGACCAACATACAGTGCATTACAATAATCTAGTCTCGAGCTAATAAAGGCGTTATTTGCCTTCTCAAGGTCGTGCCGATTGAGGAGGGGCTTTACTTCAGCCAGAAGACGAAGCTGGAAAAAGCTCGTTTTAACAACAGATTCAATCTGTTTATCAAATTTCAAACAGCTGTCAAATGTCACCCCCAGATTTTTTACAGTTGGTTTGAAATAATCAGCCAGAGCACCAAAGCTTGAGACTGCAACATTAGTCATGCACGAAGTACCAACCATAATGCATTGAGTTTTACCTTCATTTAAATGAAGGAAATTTTGTGACAGCCACTACGGTTAGGTGCTACCAATATCAACTGTAGAGTCTCCATCTTTCCATAAGATCATTAATAATATCCTTATGACGCGTAACATGGAGGGAACAGTGCCTGACAGAAAAAAACATTTGATACCTCGATATAATAAAGAGCTCTAAAGGGGATATTGTGTCAGTCATTCCTGCCTGCAGAGTTACAGATGCCATAGACAGTATACATTCAAAGGTAGGTGTACAGTAGGCTACGTATCCTCTGGACAATATAACGTAAAGAGATTTTCATACCTGGTAACGCAAAAGTAGTCTAACAAATTACTTTTTCCAAGTAGGTAACGCTGTAATGTAACAAGTTACTTTTTAATGGCAGTGAGCATGGCGTCTCTGGACAACCACAACGATTAAGAGCTGCTCATCACACTGATCCATTGCAGAGGGCTGTTTGCTTCAACACCTTCAAACCTCCCCCACCCAGGATATGTGATCAAGAGGCGAAGAACTTAGACCATGACCATGTCACTTTGGAAATGTACACAAGGTTTTGGCCAACGGACGCCCAAAGATCAACGTCCAACCCATGATAATGTTAGCTACCGCAACCCCCAAGCTAATGAGGACAAGCAGTTTCAAGGGTTAGCTAGTTGCCCCAAATCCAATTTTGATTGGATACATTTCTGTATACATCTCTGAGTACAGGAGTCATCAAAAATATTTTAATTCTTTCCATGATTGAGATGGAATTTGATATATAAATGCCAAATCCTGTTTTTGTCGAAATACTATGATGTATACAATAGGGTTGGGCGACTGAATGAATACTGTAGATCGGCTATCTGCGAGTACATCACTGGCATATTTTCACATCTAACTGGTGAAGTAAGGATTTATTTCAACCAAACCAGAGTTGGTGATTGTTGGAACAGTGGAAAGGCTAACCAAGATGGTTTTGGTGTGTTTTATTTTGTTTGACGAGTTTGAATGAAGTGTGTTTCACAATGAGTTAAGACGACAATATGTAGGAGCTAAATGGGACTTTTGTAAAGTAAAGTTTTAGGCTGCGGAGGATGTTTAAATTTGTCCTGATTTTTTCTAATATTTAACATAGACTAAATAGAACCAGTATTCAGCCAGTGAGATTATACAACAGGAAATATATTCTTAATGAAATTCAAATAGAGGCACACACTGTGACTCATATTACAGAGACGACAGGACCTCATTGTCCTGCATGTATTAGTTCTTTGAGTGCCTGCGGAGCGAGTGGGTGAATCCACCTTAAAACTTACACGAACAAATGAATTCTGGATGGTGACAGAGGAAAAAGAAAATTGCCCAAGAAAGAAAAGAAGGAAACTTTTGAATTTGGCCTCGGGAGACTGTCATGACACTTTGATGAATGTCTTTTGCTCGGAGAGGCACTAAAACTCAGATACAGAGGGATGATCCTGAGAAGGTTTCCAAGCCTCGGGGCCGAGACCCACCAGGCAGCCGCCCGAAGATGTTAGCGGGGCTGCGATATGATTCATGTGATCTGAATGAAATTTGTTTCTAAGATTTGTGACAAATGCGTGTTCTGCTTTAATGAAGTATTACTAATTTGTAGCCACAAGCTGTCTAGATATTGAATATTTGCAGATTTTAGAGGTATTTGGTAATTAATTCGGCAAAGTAGCAAGAAAATAGGAGACAAAAATCTAATGTCGGTTTCATATTTCACCACAGCTTCGTTTTCACGAATCTGTGAGGCGTTGAGCATCAGTGCTGTGAGCAGCGCTGGGCCAATGCTCGGTGTACGCTGGGGAACAGAAAGACAGACTTATAATAAGTCTGTATCAGATACAACATGTCCCCGATAGTGATGAAAGGATGTCTCATTCGGTTTCTGGGTCTCACCTTATCTCTGAATCACATGCATGCACACTTTCTGTTAAAACCCATTTCTGGGCTGATGCACTCATTCGTGTTTGTCTAAATTACTTGCCTGGTGTTTATGCTGTGCTGGCTCCCAGAGAGCAGTGAATAAAGGAAATGATAAGAGAGAGTGAGGCGGACAGGAAGAGAGAGAATAGCATGCCATAGCATTGTGTAATTACAAAGTTCCAGCTGGGCTCAGTGTAGTTTTGAGGTAATGAGCATTAAAGTTTTCACCTCACATAGACCAAAACAAGAAGAAACTTTATTTAATTAATGTTGTTTACACCCTGGAAAAAAACAAAACAATTGTTTTCAAATCTATCCTCAGCCACATTGGAAGGTGTTTATAGAGAAGTATGCTGATTGCACAAAACACTACAAAAAACTAAGTATATTACTATCCTTTGTCCACAACTATGAGATTGTTCTTTTCAATGTTTCAATATGAAACATGAATCTTGCTCCTTAGCAGATGAAAGCTTTGCAAAAAAGAAAAATACTCCCAAGACAGTTTCACTTTTATCATGTAAATGTCCCGAAACAAGCTGACAACTTTATCTGGAAAATAGAAAGTCGGGTGGATTTCTGCAAACCGGTAAGCAGAATTATCTGCACTAAGATGATTTCATTGGAAACAACTGAACAAGGGAAATGAACCTGCCAAGTTTCTTGCAATACTTTGCCAAGTTTGTCGTTTTCTGCAAAGTGACAACTCTGAGCAGCGCTGGCACTAAGGTACAAGCGAAATGGAAATAGAAATAGAAACAGCGTGGGACGGTTGTTTCTAAAAGCACAGACTAAAGGCAGTTTTTGAGATGACATCTAGGTTTCTCGCAGCTTCCATTACAGTTTGTCTCAATTTCATTATTGGTAGTATTGTAAATGTGAGTCGAAGGCCTGTAGTCAGCTGACTCAACATTTGAGCAATGATTTATGGTCAGCCTTTGAAAAATTAGATTCAGTTGGGACGGTGAAAGTCGCCAAATAAGGTCATTGCATAATACATATTCTCTTTCTGTGTGTACACAAGGCTCTGAAAATATGTGCTATCAATTTAGACAGTTTCCTCTCTCTGCCAACAGGGTTCAATAACAGTCTTGGATAGCCTACTTAATGCTGCCCAAATCGGTTACTTTTATCCTAAAACTACTGCAAAAATAAAGTTGCATCTCCCTTTTTTGTTGTTGGTTTGCAGCTGTCTATCAGACTGAAATGTTATTCACTGAACGGGTAACATGTAACAACGATGTATTTACGTCACTGTCAACCAGGACAAGTGCAACCTCAACCTGATCAACATTTCTCAACATGCAAGGGTCTCCACTCTCCAAGCCCAACAAACGCTCCAGCTACTAAACAACATTAACACGACCTAAATGTGCCAAATGTTCACTTATTACACACATATACAAAATTGTTGGATGCTAAAGGAGGAAGGTCACGGGGTCAGCAAAATGAGCTCAGTACATTTCATGACAATCTGCCCACTATAGTTCATATTTTTTGCACTTAATTTGTTGTGGTTGGCGCTTGTTGCAATGTGCAGAGTATGGGTACGAGTAGGTGTGGTGATGTCTTCTGTGATTGTGTTTCTGTTTTTTAATGAAATGCCTCGTGATTGTGCTGCAAACCAATTTCGCTAAGGGAACGAATAAAGTATCTATCTATCTTAATTTTGATCCGACAGCAGCACTAGAAAAATGTTTAGCCAGTCACTAAAATCATTGGGATCCATCCTCTGGCAAATACTAAAGAGGACCTTTAATGCTTTTGTGCTTTTTCCCTTTCCTTTAGTGTGTTATATAGTTTTCTGTGCCTGTAAAAGGTCTGCAAAGTTACAAAGTCTACAGCAAAGGGAGTTACTCTCCCCCTCAGAAACACTGCTCCTGAACTGCCTGAAACACCTTGGTTAAAAGACCTGCCTTTTCTTTTGTAACGTGGTGATGTCACCAAGTAACACATTTGCATAACAAGTAACACATTTGCAACAGTAAAGCCGGGATGAGAAAAATAAAGTGCTTCTTTTTACATCAAAGCATGTAAACACGTTCTAGTAGCAACCCAAAATATAAGAAAATTAGCATAATAGGTCCTCTTTAATGAACAGAGCAAAATTCATTGCAATCAAACTTTTGACATACAGCACCATGATGGGGTTAAGGTCACCAAAATTATTAGGACTTGCCCTCTCAGGAAATATGATTAATACAAAATGCTAATCTGCCCGGAGAAGGAAATCTCATCCACTACCTGTCAGTGTCTAGGATTGGATGAATGGACCAACTGATCAACGTCAGTGTCCTCCGCTGCCGACACAAAAACTATAAATTCCTGCTCTCTAACTGCCATCAGATTTGCATTAGTGTATGTTGAGTCTCTACACTCTGCAATATTCACCTACTCTGATGAAACTTTGCTTAAAAAGACATGTTCCGCCTCCCCCATCCAAAATAGAAACACACGCACACACACACACACATGTACGCACACGCGCACACACACTGCTGACCCTGTGCAAGGAACAGAAGGAGAATGAAAGACATAATGAGGGTAAATGTGATGTTACATCGTCCCTGATGGTGAACAAAAACAAGCCCTCTTCTTTTTTTTGTAGCAAAAAACACAAACTTGAATTTTTTCTCTTTTCTCTGCAGCACACTCAAACTGATTCAAACAAATGCAAAGTTTTATGAAAGCATGCTAACACACGCACACATACACACAGTCTCCACAAGTAGTGCAGAAAATACCTCAGTGTTTCTAGGTCAGTGGTAAGGAAAGTGCTATGTGTGCGATGGAGCGAAGAGGAGGTCTGGAGCGTTGCTCTGGGTGGACGGATGGATGATTCTCTTGGTTTGATGTTTGCGCTACACTGATGTTCAACTAAAAGGCCACCAAAACCAGATGTGCATCATGGGAAGTTTAATATGGATATCTATGGGTAATTTATAAAAAAGATATGGATATTAGAGGGTTAAAAGCTGGAGAGTGTTTCTGGTATTTTGTTCCAAGATGTGATATGGAACCAAACGGACTACTGTACGTATTGTCAGATTAGCCAATAAGACCTGTGACTGAGCTGGAGTAATGCCAATAAATGACCCGAAGGAAAGCATTAAAAGATCCTGAGGGAGTGTTGCTGTGGTCTGGGACGAATTAATTTAGACTGGCGACCTTTGATTCATATTCATGGACTGTATATAAAAAGTGGACGTAGTCACCCGGACGTCACCCATTGGTTTGTGGACTGACGTTTTGAAGCCTTGAGTTCGGCATTTTGGCAACCAGAAGTGACACGAGAGGGTGGAGTACAACCATACGCTAAATAAGACATTTTCAGGGGACCAAAAATGTTACAACTTAACTTTCATGAACTGAAAACACACTGTGAAAGGGTTAAAGTTCTAAGACGAAAACACGGACAACTCCCAGACCGGACAACGCCGTGGTAGCGACCTGTCAATCACAAGGTAGCCACGCCCTAAATCATCCCCTTCTTTATGGTCTATTTGACTCTAAATGGGACCATAATTTACTAAATGAACATCATGCTGTATTGAAGAAGACTTGAAACTAGTGATTGAGACCATAAACTCATGTTTGCAATGTTTACTGAGGTAATAAATCAAGTGAGAAGTAGGCTCATTTTCTCAGACTTCTATACAATCAGACTTCTTTTTGCAACCAGAAGAGTCGCCCCCTGCTGGCTATTAGAAAGAATGCAAGTTTAAGGCACTTCAGCATTGGCTTCAATTCTCAGACCCGGAGGTTGCTCACTGTTCATACTATCCCCATCACTCTCCTTAAGTTTTTTCTCTACTGTTGAATATCCAATTGAGGCAAAATACTGAGGCATAATCTTTACAAATCTTTTGATTTAGTAATATTGTACTGAAAATACAAGTGTTTTGGGTCATCCTCAGCATGTGAGAAGATACTTAATGTAAGTTTTTAAATTGGTAAAACTTGACGTGTGTGTACGCCAGTAAAAATATGTTTGAATGTTACCAGTCCACAGAAAGACAATCCACTGATGTACGATGAAGGTGAAGCATGAAAGCCTGTAAGCTTATGCAAGTGTGACCAACGTGCCATGCCTGAGTTAACTCATCCTTATACAAGGGGAAAACTGTTAAAAAAAATGTAAGAAAACTATGTAGAGGAATGCATGTTGCCCTTAGATGCAAGCAAAGCTCAAACAGCCAAAATAGTAAAAGAGAGTGACTGTATAGCAGGAGGAGCTCTGCTGTTAAAGTCAATATAAACAGTTTAGTAAAGCAAACATATAAAGTAGAATATTATGAGTAAGAACATCTTTGATTGCTTAGCTGAACATAAAGTTTTGACCAAATGTGTCCCATAAAATTAGGCATGCATTTCCTGTGAAGCCAAGAGATGAATATTAAAGCAAGAAAACCAATATTTAATATGGCCCTCTGAAAAGAGACCTGCCCTCCCTAAATCAACACCAACAACACTCCAGGGGGAAATATGCTAAAGACCAATCTGGCTCAGAAGTATAAACACGAGTATCGTACTACTGAGGGCATCGGTAGCCTAAAGCATCATGCATGTGCCAAACAAAAACCAATAACAAAGACATTTGTTCAGCTGCTAGATTAAATTAACTCCCATTCAATACCAATACAAATAAACAAGAGGAGAGCAATAAAACCTTTCCATTTTTGGGGTTATGATAAATTGAATCTCAAAGGCAAAAACTCCAGACCTTGAGCACTTCCTGTTGCTGTTACTCTCGGGTCTTATTGTTTCAGATTTTTATATTGGAAATAAACTTTTACTGAGCTCCTCTCCGAGCAGAGAACTTGTAGCTGCTTTATTTGTTGCACCATTAAGGCTCGATGGCACGGTATCAAGAGCTTCACACAAACAGTTTTAAATTAGACCTGGACCAGACCGAGGCCAGCAGCCGGGTTCGCCCATGCATCATCTTTGACGCACAATTATGAATCCCACTGCATTTCTTGGCAAGACTCGCCCTGCGTAGCTGGTTGAGGCAGAGACTATAAGTTAATGTTAGGCATGGACCTCGAGTGGTTAGGGTCAGGATAGCCCACTGGTCAGGGAATAGAACCTGAACGAATCGGTACATCGGCGAGCATGGACGCCTGGCCAATCCTATCACCTGAATGCTACGCAGGGCGTGTCTCGCCAAGAAAAACAGTGGGATTTAAGGATGTCAAGATACCAGAAATTAAGTAGTCGATACCAATACCAGTGAAACGATTCCAAATTCGATACCTCGGTAAAAAACAAAAGTAAAACAATAAATCCCATGTACTTCAACATACACTCCCGTATTACCGTTTTGCATACTTGTTTTTGTTAGGAAGTTAAACCGCTCATAATTCCCTCTATTATCTATTTTATATCGCTGTGAAAACATCTCTTTCAAACAACTGTGATTATTAATGTTTCTTGCCAAAAACTACATCTAACAAGATTGCATTTGAACACATCACGAGAACGCTTTACCTTCGCCCAATACTCATTTTTACTGAATAGAGCCTGAACGCATCATAATGTAAATCAGTGGTACCTCCCGTTAACGTTAGCTGTTAGCTCAGCAGGACTGTGCTGCTTACCGGCTGCTAACAGCTAACGTTAACTAGCTCTCGTCCTGCCAATTTTGACAAGGATTTGTTCACAATGTGGGCTTATCAGGGGAAAAATATAGGGTGCGTCCCCTGGATATGTCGATAGTGAGTTTATGGAGTCCCAAACACATTTTCTATCGTCCCCAGGACACCGTTAGCCTCGAGCCCTGACCGTACCGTAAAAAAAACGAGTACCATCACGTTTTCAAAAATGTTGGCATTGACTTGGTACCTAAGTATCAATAGCACATCTTTGACTCTCTTTTGTCTCTCTCTTTTTTTTCCCCATCGGGCCTAGACCCAACAAGTTGAGGACCGTCACGGTGGACCCCAAACATCTAATGCGACACCATGTTTTGACCCTGACTGACCCTCCAACATTGGCCCCAGATGCTGCATCGTCTCTCCCGGGAGCGATCGGTCGGAGTCTCAACTCAGTTTGTCCTGTTTTTGTTCACCAAGGGAGCTCAGCTGTGGAGCAGTCTGCTGTGCATTGATGCCTTATGGTGAACTGGAACACGGACACTGAATGTTTTTCTCAGTTAGAATAAGAAATGTTCTCACAATATGCCAAAGAAGTTCATTCAGGGCTTCTTACGATAAAAAGTGAATAATTCATTTACAAGAACTGCCATTTAAATGATTTACTCATCTACCAAACTCTGATTACATGTCACACCTACTCAAAAAGATAGTCTCGTCACTTTACAAACCGATTTATCACATCATTCTGCTGTAAAGTTCAATACATTTCATCTTAATTCTTACAGTATATTGATCTGGTCAAACTCTCATCTCTCAATCTTCAGAGAACTGCCAAGACATCTCTCTAAAACTGCTTGTTTTCATACCACTGCATGGTGCTTTCTATCTTTCTTTGTTAACAATTTGCATTCAGTGTGAGTTCATGCTTTCCTGCTGAACTACATTAAACACAAATCCTCACAACACCGGTGCACTGTATCATTTCTTTTTTGAACCCTTTGAACTCTGAAATAGAAATGGTTCACCAGTGCCTACATTTGTATTTTGTAGCATCTTCAAATGATTCATATCCCTAAAATTGGTACAACCTAAGCTAAAAGGTCAAAAAACTATAATAATTAATAAAAGTATTGAAATTGCGTCATAGATTTAAAAAAAAAAAAAAAAAAAAAAAAAAAATCGGGCATGTTTTTTCATAAAATGTTACTAAATAAACACACAAAACATATTGATCCAAAAGATGTATAAATGAAGAAACATGAACAAAATATTTCTTAACTCTCCATAAGTTATTTGACCGATGCACATTTTTTAGATTTGAGATGTGCTAATTTTTATGACCAGATCGAGTGCAGGTTTTGATCGAGTGATGGTTTTGTTACGTTCTGCACGACAGCAGCCTCAGATTTCTGCTGCAAAAGGAATGAATGCTTTAGTTACTATGTTTTTTTTAATTTTATATTGATTTGAACAGGATAATGCGAACAACGACATCCCGCAGATGTCCTTTTTTAAAGGTTTAAGCTGTCATTTTTATCTTGTCCAATTTATGCTTATGTATTTTATGAAATTATACTTTTTTTCTTTAATATTTCTGTTTTTATCCTTGTTTTCATATCCATTATAATGGTACAATGATTGCTGTACTGATTCATTTTATTATTTTGATTTCATCTTATTTATTGTTGATCCCTGATTAATTTCTTCATATTTTATCCATTTTATTTTACGTTACGACATTATATATTTTGTATCAGCTGTGTTGTATAGTCTTAGTGCTGCTGCTGGTTCGAGCAGTACTATCTATCAAGCTGTTTTGTTACTCATTTGTACTCTTAATTTAGTCTTTTTTGTTTCTGAATGTGATAAAATTATAAAAAAAATTTAATTTTATGACTTTTTTTATTTTTAATGATTTTCACAGAATTCTTTTTTCACAGAAGTAATGTAGAAAAATAGAGAGGACCTACCGGAAACTTTCAGTCACAGAATCACATTCACCAGACATCCACCCAGCTGAACACCTTTGGGAGATTTTAGAGCAACATGTTAGACGGCGCTCTCGACCACCATCATCAAAACACTAAATGAGGAAAAATGTTTTGATAGAGTGATATTCGTCGCTCTAGTTCAGCTTCACAGATTTGGAGAATCAATGGCAACAAGAACTTAAGCTTTTCTGGAGGCTCATGGTGGAACAACAACTTACTAAAACTCTTTACGTTCCTTTAACTCGTCATCTATCTGCATGCTACAAAGCTTTGAATTAAATGGAATGGAAGTTAAGTACAAAATAACAGAGGGGACCAGATATGCTAATATTAGCCTAAATGTAGCTTGTGTCCAGGTCAGCATCAGCTATATACTGCAGCAAACTTCACAAGCAATCTGTCAAAGATCTGAAAACATGCCCAATCAGAGCCTCGTCTTCTTATGGGAATACCTGAATGAGACTATGCAGCAGTAACACGGAGGGGGGGGGGGATTAAGAGAATGTGTCGGGTTGTGTAATGAGAGAGTAGCTGCTCATGTATACAGAAGAGGCCGTCTCTATCAGTCAGATCAAATCAGAAAAAATGCCAGTGACAGTTAAAGGTCAGCTGTTTAAAAGCAAAGTGATTGTTAATTGATTTCTTTTCCCACTTTAAGGGGATACTTTGCAGATGTTCAACCGGCTCGGTGTCATCGCAGTGTGTGCAGATGAGCAGTGTTTGGCTTCGCTCCCGGAGCTCCCCCGCTCATCTGCCGGCGGAGGTCCAGGTGTCACCTGGCGGACTTTTACTGGCGGACGGGCGGCGAGCTCCGGGCGCTGACGGCACAGGGGGATGACACAGAGCTGGTTGAGAATCGATTTCCCTTTAACCCTAACAGAACCATTTAACATTTAACCATCAAAAATGTATAAACATTATTTAAAAAAAACCTCCAAGGTTAAGACCACATCAAGACACCAAGACCTTGAGGAACACCAAAAGAAAAAGTCATGCCGTGATTTTGACTTTTGACATTTGGAGATTTCTGCAAGAATTGCATTTTTCGGAGATTGGATGGTGATCAAGTCTGTTGTGTAAACTGCTCAGAAACCCCCTTATTGTTTATCTACCGAGGAAAGCCAACCATCCATCCTCTGAATGCTCTAGGTCTCTAGTTTGTGGATGTAAAGTTTCATGAGGCTGTGATTATCCTAGAGGTCACCACAGGTCATTTGGTCTTACTACAATGAAATGGCTACTACGGAGACTAACATCATCACACATGAATACAGTTGGGCTCATTGGATCCAAAAGAGTCTCAGCTTTACAGTGATACCCAATTTATGTAATTCCAAGACTGTTTAGGGACCCCAGTATGCAGAAATATTCAAATATACAATTTTTAGAATAGGAGAAAATAACACATTTATTCTGCATTCAAAAAACTGCATGTTTTTCATTCACATATCTTGAGGTCAGAGTCAAGGGACCGCTGTGAAAATGGGCATTCCATTTTTCCTCGCCAAAATTTTGCCTAACTTTGAAGCCTCATTTAGCCTCCTTCCCGACATGCTAGCATGACATGGTTGGTACTAATAGCTTCCTTAGGTTTTCCTTAGCTCTAAAACCTGCTACCGCCTCTGAAAAAAGTCAGTCAGGACCACCCACAGGTCTAAGAGGGTTAAGGAGAGTATCAACCAGTAGAGGATTACTTTACTGTACTGTAACTTCCAACACTGATGAGTAAACTACTAGAAACCTTCTTAGAAAACACAATGCAAGGAGGGTTGAACCCTCATGGCCTCCGTCACCTTTAAGAAGTTCTATAACTCGTAAAGCTGCAGCCTCTGCAGTAGTTTCTATCTGCTTATCCTGTTTGTTGCGGGTGTAATTATCATGTGAAACAGCAGGTAAATGCTACGCTGTTTGGCAGCTAATATGGTGATCCTGTATATTGGCCCTTCACAGCAGTACATAAACCGAATGCAACAGTTACGGATGAAAACTGATCTTCTCTAATGGCAGAAATCCCAGATCAGGACCGCCTCCAAAATGATATCCAGCCAACAAATGTCAGCCCAAAATCTGTTTGGTTTGTTACTTTCTAACATTCAGGCTGCCGCTGGCTGGATACTCCAAACTAAATCCAACTTGGCTTGTTTGCACGGGACAAAGCATAGATTTACAGCTACAGTCACTGCAGTATGTGTTTGCGAGCTGGCCGGACAGTGAGCCAAACTTGTTGATACTTTCACACACACGCGTTCATTCCCTCCGGTGCATCACTGCTGACACACTTTGGGTTTGGAGTTTGAAGAGCTGAGCACATTTCTCCTATTCTTTAAGCTTTATGCCGGCTCCCAGCTAGAACAGAGCCTCAATATATTAATGCTTATTTATGCTTAAAGAATATAAAGCCAGCGGGTCCCGTTTTATCTCTGGGCAGCAGTCAGTTTGTTGTGCCTCCAGTCAGAAGCGAACGTGGTGAAGCACTTCGCTACTATGCACGGATGGAACCAACTTTGTCATGATCCTAAATCCCCACGTTAAAAACTTCCTGCACTCACGTATTCCTCCGCTATCCGGTGAGGACGCCGTTAACACCTGACCAGGAGTTACAGCGAGGACATCGTTTGCCTGCGGTGACATCTTCCACGGCAGTTTGACAAATCACATTCAGCTCCATCTGGACGCTGCCGTCAGCCTGAGGAACAGACGGAAACACACAAGAGGAAGCATAACTTCACTGGGTTTTTTCAGTGCAAGTAACAAATGGACTGTGTCTCCTGAGTGCTCACGCCTGACAGAGAGAAGTGCAACCAGGAAAGGCGTTTTGTTTCTTAATAAGGCATGAGGAAGCTCAGGTGCACACGGAGAAACACATCCTCCCCACTGCTCCTTCACCACACAGTGTCACTCTGAATAAAGTCACTCCAGCAGCTGTGGAGGTCTCTCTGCATTAACGGGAGCGTATAAATAAACAGGTAAACTGTGGCAGGAAATATCCGCCCCTGCGGGTATTGATAGAAGCATTACTCCCTCGCATGTTGAGTTAAATTATGAGCAGTTTCACTGAAGCAACAAAAAGCATCTGCTAAAAACCAGATGGTACATTTTGTTCATAATTTTGAAAAATATGACACTTTGTTGTGCTGCCGCCCTCCCCAACGCTAAGATGGAAGTAGTATATATATTACCAGATTTTGGCAAAACAATAACTGTTCTTCAATATAATTGTAAACAGCCGGTCGATAAATTTCAGTACTTTCCTGCATTTTCCCATCAGTCCGTCTCTTTTTTTCTGCACCTTTGCCAACATCTTAGTTTTATGCCTCTGCGCCAGCAACAGACGTGGCCGTAGGAATTATGTTTTCCGGTTGTCCGTTCGTTCACCTGCACGTACTATTACTTTTATGACTTTTTTCAACATACTGTACTACGACTTTTGACATGATATCTCAGGAACGCCTGGAGGGAATTGAAGGTCAAAGATCAAGGTTAGTGTGATCTCATGTCTGCTCCATTCTTGTGATACACCTTGAGCAAATTTCTTCAAACTGATTGGTTGGTCAAAGGTCAAAGGTCACTGTGACCTCTTGTTCATCCCACTCTCATGAAAGCGATATCTCAGGAACGCCTGGAGGGGACTGTATCAAATCTGGCGCAGACATCCACTTGGACTCGAGGATGAACTGATAAGATTTTGGTGGTCAAAGGTCAAGATGAAAGAATTATGTAGTGGCACATTTTGGACATGGATGTAAACTGCAAATTGACTGGTTGGTGGATGCATACAATTGTAAAGCAGTGATTCTAGGTTTTTTTTTTATTTCAAACCAAATTGGAAAGTTTTTTTGGGACATGTTTTTGGCCGTGCTTCCACGTTTAAAACTTTGATTGCTTTTTTCCCACAACAACATACTATTGTAAAAACCCTGGTTACTAACAGAACGGTACAGTCAAAATAAAAGCAGTGTACCTGTTAAAGCTGCAGTGTGTGATATTGGCGCAAATATGATTTAAAAAAGTTATTTTTAGAAAACGGCCGCTATATCGTGACAGTAGTAAATGAAACAGGTAACCTGAAAAAAATCCTGTTCCTCTGTGTCCTACTGTGTCCTCCGGTTCTCCTAACGGCATCTGAAGGATTTCACTTACCGGAGGAAAACAAGGTCCGCTTCCAGCTGCCGTCTATGAGAGCCGGCTGTCAATCACTCAGGAATTCCGACCAAACGGTCAAACTAGGCAGCGCTGATCAAATATGAATCAATATTCTGTTACTGTAATGTCTATTTCTCACCTCAAATGTTTTCAGAATCATCTTGTAGTGCACTGTTTAGCTGTAAAATGAGAAAGTTTGTGACGAGGCCGCCATTGTAAAATCTGTTGAAGGAAGCCAAGTTCTGGTCACATGACCGGAGCACAGCCAATAGGAACGCTCTCTCTCTCTCTGAAATGACCTGTGATTAGTCAAAATCTGCCATCACGGGCTAGATTTTCTAAAGCCTGAAAACAGAGACATGATGAGGAGCAAAAGTCTAGTTATCTCTCAGAACACTTGAATTACAATATGCTGAAAGGTTATTATGGAATTTTTGCCAAATTATTTTCTTCCATTATGAAAGAATCATATGACAACAGCAGGAAGCATTTCCCCCTGTTTGTCATATGAAAAGATGAACCAATGCTTCTTTTTAAATAGTACAGTGTGTAGGATTTGATGGGCATCTAGTGGTGAAATTGCAAATTGCAACCAACTAAAATTTCTCCGGTGTGCTAAGCAGGTAGGAGAACTACGGTGGCCGATGCAAAAATGTGAAAACGCAAACGTAGAAACATGGCGGTCAGCTCCGTGAAGAGGACCCGCTCCCCATGCAGATATAAACGGCTCATTCTCAAAACACAACGATTCCTATTTTCAGGTGATTATACACAAAAGAAAACATATTCATTAATATTATATTCCATTTCTTCCCAATAGAGCACTAAATGTAACACACTGTTCCTTTTAGTAAGAAGAACAACTTCAGTTGGAGTTTTAACAACTTGGTTACATATTCTTTGTGCAAAAACATTGACAGATTAAATTAAAGATATCCTTGTGGAAATCTTACGATCTGAAACCTGCATCATAAGACTGAAAGGTACAAGTATCCCCATAGACCTCCATCCTCTAACCTTTCTTTCTCCTTTTTCAATGTCAGACTACTTTCTCTTTCCTGCACATAATCCTTTCATGGCAGAGAAATACTGATTTCACAGAGCACATTATTTAGAGATGAAAATCTCCTGTGCTGTGGGGGAATGAGAATGAACATTAAGGAGTGTAAACTAATCAACAACAAATGACAAGAAAAAAGATCTGACAAACATCCCAGAGAGACGATATAGAGGAACTTAATTAAAATCAACTTTATGAAAGTTCCATTAACATGACAGCAAAAGCAGAAAAACAAAAATAGAAGAGCTGTCCTCGAACAAAGAAATACTTAGTTGACTAACACTCATAGGATTTTGTTGACTAATCGATTAGTTGATTTAATCGTCAGATCTACGAAACTGAGTTTCTCCACAAAGAATCACACTAAAGCACCACTTTAATTCTTGTGTTTACCAGAGATGTGCTCATAAGTTTCCTGGAAATAAGTCATTCACGACTAAATAAATCTTAGTCGACTAAGACCAAAATCGACTAAGAGGGGGCTGCCCTAAAAAATAAATATGCATGCATGATGAGACAGATGTTTTTGTTGCAGGAAGCCTCACAGTTCAGGTATTGATGTTTTCTAAAAGGATTTATTCATCATCTTATTTTAAATCTGCCGTTTGGCTCCGCAGAGCATGCACGGGGATGAATACCTGCTGAAAACGGCCCACTTGAGTGCCTACTTAAAGCAATTATAATGTTTTTTTTTAAGGTCGACCTTTATGCGTATGGCACTGCTTGTCAAACTAAATTGTCTTTAGAGAGAGACGGGGTCATCCACACAGACAGACTGCATTCAGAGGAGAAGAAAAACAAAGATGAGGATCGCCGGGGCAACAGACAGTCGTGATCAGACAGTCGTGATCAGACAGACAGACAGCGCTGCGTGAGCACAGCATCGACAGGCCGGGTATCCGAACGCATGGGTGGTCTGGAAAAGAATTCAACATCATCCAGCAACGCATTGTGTTAGTCAATCAAAACAACTAGAAATTACATTTATATAATATTCTAGGCAGCAATTAGGTTTCCAATCAAAACATAAATAGGAAAATAAATTAGTATTGTGTAAACAGAATTTCAAGGATACAGGGTCGATCAAATACATTCAAGTTCGCCTTCGTGGTAGATTGCTTTTTAACATGAACGGCATTATTCTTTTTACCCAGCAGTCACTGCAGCGAAGAATTGAATTTCTGAGTTGTTAAATTCTGTCTCATGGTGTTAAAAAACACTTTGTAGTTTTTTTACGTCTGATAAGCCTTCAAATTTACAGACGGATTTTCTCAAAACTGCCTTCAACACCACTAAAATTTGAATATATTCCCCTTTCATAGCCACATTTTCCAAACTGGGCCATAAATCTGAGCTAGCAGTCTACTGATCCCAAGTCACCACTGATCATTTTGACACTTCTAGTCATTTGCAAAATATCTCAACATTTTACAGTCAGATTGTCATGAAATGTGTTAAAGATATTGATGGATAGTATGCAGTTATTTTGGTGACCCCTAACTTTATTGCTATCGCTCTCGTCAGCTCAAACCAACTCAGTGGTCCACGACAATATCTAGAAAACTAACTTCCAAATGTCCGTGATCAATGAAGAGGAATACTAATGTTTTTGGTGACCTCAAAGGGGCTGCCCCCCCTTAGTCGATAAGTCGTCTAATCGGTCGTTTTGGTCTGAAGATTTCTTTAGTCGATTAGTCCTTTTTTATGCTTTTTTCATGCTGACTGACTTATTTCCAAGAAACTTATGAGCATAAACACAAAATTTAAAGTAGCGATGCACCCATTTATCATCCGAGCATCGTGATCGGCTAAATCGGCAAATAAGATGACATTCGCCGATGTTTATCTGTTGTGTTGCATCAATTTCGCGCCGGCTAATTGTTGTGTTGGTAATTTGCGGTCAGTTCGGACGACAGTAACCAGCTGCTGGTTCAGAGGAGAAGCCGCTGACTGGACACGAGTCTGACGGCGGGAGTATTACACCGTCTCGGAGAAAGATCAGCGACAAGAATGTTACGTTCAACGAAAAATTAAGCAGCAAAACAACGGCTTACAAGATTTATTAAAAACAATCGCTGCGGTCTGAATGAACGAACCTCGTGTGTGCGTAATGTGTCACTAGAAGCCTGTCAGTCCAACGAGGGGTGACGCAGCACCCAGTACGTCACAGTGGGAACATCCTCCAGCCCATGAAACAGTATTTTTTTTTTTTTTATAATGAAGATGTCTTTGTTTCCCTGGCACAAAAGGGGAATAAATAACAGGAGAAAAAAAAACAAAAAAAAAAAAAAAACATCGGTATCGGCCAAATTGTTATTTTAAACATCGGTATCGGCCCAAAATTTTGCAATCGGTGCATCCCAAATGTAAGTGGTTTTGTGTGATTCTTTATGGAGAAACTCTTTAATCAGTCGATTAAATAAATTAATCAATTAGTCGACAGAAAAATCGTATGAGTGTTAGTCAACTAAGAATTTCTTTGGTGGAGGACAGCCATAGTGACCCCCTGGCCTTTTCTCTAGTGCCGCCATCAGGACTGACTGGAAGTTTTAGCTCTACTAGCTCCAAGGCTCTAAGAATACTTAAATCATCAGGAAATTGTGTTTCTCCATCCCACGCTCTTGTACTGTTGTTTTTAATTACCAGTGCAGTCTCTCAGGGACATTAGTGGGGCAATAGGCTTTTAGTTTTGTTATTATGAGTGAAAATTTACAGCATCGTTTCAACAGCAGTAGTGTACTGAGAACAACGATATGCCAAGAAAAGAAAAATTAACAAATATATAGAGAGTGAAATTACTACAGACTAACGAACGAGTAAAATGGTAAATTCCTGCTTGCTAGTCAGAAACAATAATTGTCATTTAAACCAGCATAATTTTAAACAATTGAATCACACAAAAAAACAGCAGAGCTGCAACGACTAATCGATTAATTGATTCGTTATCGACCATTAAATTAATCGCCAATCATTTTGATAATCGATTAATCGGTTTGAGTATTTTTTTGAAGAAAAAAAAACTCTAAATTCTCTGATTCCAGCCTCTTAAATGTGAATATTTTCTGGTTTCTTTACTCCTCTATGACAGTAAACTGAATATTTTTGAGTTGTGGACAAAACAAGACATTTGAGGACGTCATCTTGGGCTTTGGGAAACACTGATCAACATTTTCTGACATTTTATAGAGCAAACAATGAATCGATTAATCTCCTAGATAATCGACAGATTAATCATCAATGAAAATAATCGTTAGTTGCAGCCCTAAAATAACGTAAAATAATTTTTACATATCAATACATTATATCACTTGTTAAATTCTTACATTGATTTGGTTCAAAGTGTTCATATTCCTCATAACATCCAGAAATAAATCAACCTTATTAATAATACGCCCATGATTATTCTTGAAGAATTTATAACTTAACAGATCACTTATCAACTCTCTACTGTGATAAAACTGTCTGCAGTCAGTCAGTCAGTCTCCCAAAGCGTCTATCAGGCCAAACTAACTTGTATCTAACAGCTGCAGTCATTTGGAGCAGGTCATCAATGAAAGTAGACAGCTCAATCCATCAAGAAGCTCACATATTTCACAGCCCTGTGATCTTAATTCATCTGTCTGCGGCCCCAGAGACAATCACGCTCTCGTCCACAAAACTTTATCTTTGCTTGAAGGCGGAGTCTGAGTGTTATTGGGCCTCATGCAGGAAGCGATAAAAGAACACTTTTCCTCTTACTTTTGTTCGTATCCATGATTTGTTCTTATTTTGTTAGTATCGACTGATTTCTGGGATTCACCAGTGTTTTCTTATTTTTGCTCTTCTGTTGGGTAAGAGAACATTGTACGAGTGGTCGAGAGCACTCTTACCATGACAAGAAAAAACATCTTCACAGTCCACAAATTGTTTCTCCAATTCAAGGAAACATACGTTTTAAATCTGAGGAACATAAAAACAAGGCAAAAGTGAGCATGGCTCACATACCCCCGCTCACTGCTTGACCCCGACTAAAGTAGGGCCAAAAGTTTTGCCCTTTTGGAAACATTTCAACAATGTTGGGCACACTGGACTTCTAACCCCCAAAAGGCACAACTAGACCAAACTGTCAACCATCATACCAAATTTGAAGTTCCTAAGTTAAATAGTTTTCGAGTTCTGTTCCGGAAACGAAAGTGTTACACGCGAACAGACAGAAGGACGGACACACGGAGCGCTATATACCCCCGGCTACATTGTCGCGGGGGTATAAATATGCATGAACATCATATAAACAAATTTTGATCATTATATGTTTTAGAGTGATTAGGATGATTGGATTATTACATTTCTGTGCTAAAGAAATACTATTGGTCCATTGATCCTAATAAAGACTATAAACACCCTTGGGTGGTATTGCATATGTTCAGCTTCTGAATGGCGTACATACTGAACTGCTCTTTGATTTTTCCTGTAACGCCAGTAATGATGCTCTGGAAAATCATACGTTTACTTTGTTTATTTAACAGCATCAATACAATCAATCATTCTATCAATCTATTTATTAAGTTCTTCTTCCTACAGCAATTTTTGTTGGCATCTCTACAATTCTCGGGCATAGGGCTGCACGACTATGGCCAAATGATAATCACAATTAGTTTTGATTCATATTTAGATTATTATTTACAATTATTCATTGATTTTAGGGACAACATATTTTTATTGCCTTGTGTTTGTTGGACCTATCTACCTCCCCTCCCTCCCTGTGTGTCTTTTTTACTCTTTGAACTACGTCACCACAGCACTTTCTCTGATCGTTTAATATTGCTGCGGATGAGTTTACATTGTACTTAATGGAAGGCCCGATGCGTCTCACACCGGCACTAAAGGGTGCCTTTGTGCGTCGGCATCGAACGCCAACGGCCGTGACAAAACCTCGGCATTTGACGCCCTGGGATTGAGAACAGGCTGGTAAAGCGTAGGTGGAAAACAATGATCAAACACAGTACCTTCTTCTAAAGAATGTCCATATTACTCACAATGAGTATATCATTATTATGATAAGAGTACATTATGCTATTTTTGGGCAATTTTGTGTGGTTTTAATCATTTTTGGGTGACAATTAGGAGAAAGTAGATAATTAGTAAGATAAATTAATTTCCATAGGATTTTGCTGTATAAGGGGCGAAAAAAGCAATGTCGTTTAAGCAGCTTCCCATTATTGAAGATAGAGTATCCCACAGCACTGAAACACACCACACAACAAGTCATAGCTACAGAATTGCAGAGCAACCTACAAACTTTTCACCAAATGCAGTCAATGCTTCTCAAACACGGGTTTAAAAAGAAGAAAAAGAGGAAACTGAGATTACTTAATATGTTATGTAAATACACTTAAGCCTTTCCTGCTTATGGGGTTTCTAAGATGATGTCTATTTGTTCAGAGTACACAGACAGTAATTGTATTTGGGGGGGGGGGGGGGGAGAAATGCTATCTGCTCCTCTTGATGCCAAATGTAGAGATTAAAATGTTTGCCAAAAATAATAAATGGTAAACTCCTTCATCCCCTCAGTATAACACTGGCACATACAACCATTCTTTTCAGTGCTTGCTTACTAGTTTACTAGAGTTATCATCCACTGTGTGGGAGACGGTCCCTGAAGGTTCCATAGAAAAGCTCAAGGAAGCAACCAAACAGTTGTCTTCACCCTCCAAGTGTTTTCTCTTGTACAAATACTGTTTTAACACATCTGATAGACAATGTTTATCTATCCCACATGCTGCTAATCTTTTTCTACATTCAAAATCCTCTGGAGACACTGTTTCACTCACATACACAGCCAAGAGATGAAAGGGAAGCAGATGGGAATGTATTAGTAATGTGATTCAATTAAGACAACAAGCATCGCTTCCTCTTCCTGTGAGCTCACCTTCACCTGAGTGACGTCTTCAGGTGGACAGTTCCGGTTTCCAGCAGCCTCTTTCTGTGCAGCCTGTGGGAAGGAAACAAGTTCAAAAACATTAGCTTGGTCTCAAGTGGATAAATGACCTCCTATCACAATATTTTGCGGAAATGTTCACACTGCTGTCCTGTAAACCCCCCCCCCCCCCCTGCTGTCATGTCTGCACAAACACTTCACGCATCACAGACACCGACATTAAAACACTTTCAAACAATTAGTAAACAAACCTTCTCCTGTTTAAAGTTAAGGTGTTCCTTCTTCCTCTCCTCCTTACTTTGTTTTTGGTTTCTTTGAGCCTCGACTTCACGTTAATCGGACGCAAACTGACAGGACTCGGTGATTAGACTCGTTGTGATTGAACCTGAGTGTCAGGTGTGGACTGAACCATGTGTGTCTTAACCAGAGGGGTGCAGGAGGGGCAGAGGACCTGTACTGTTTATTACATATGTCAAGTTCAGTCTCTTAACCTGTTTATTCTGCAAATATTACTGAAGCTTATTTACAGAATTAATAATGTATTGTTTTCGTTTTCATTTACTGCAGGAAGAAGGAGAATGTTTTAAACGTTTTTTTTTTACTATTACATGAGTACAAGTACAGATATCTAACTAGAAAATAACTTTAGTAGAAGTTAAAGTCACATATTAGAATATCACTTGAATAAAAGTACAGATACCAGAAAATGACTTTAGTAGAAGTTAAAGTCATCTCTTGGAATATGACCTGACTAAAAGTACAGATATCTAACTATAAAATAACTTTAGTAGAAGTTAAAGTCACCTATTAGAATATTACTTGAGTAAAAGTACAGATACCAGAAAATAACTTTAGTAGAAGTTAAAGTCACCTATATATATATATATATATATATATATATATATATATATATATAGTTGATTGCTGCCTGTAAACTTAAAATTATATTTTGTCAGACTGTGATTCTGACTGGCACGCCGCCAGCGACCGCTACTATATGATATATTGTCTTGCCCTTTGCAGGAAAACAGCACTACAGGAAATAGAAAAAGTTCAGAAGCATATTGAATGTCACCAAAAGATCCACAAAGTTGAATATAATATAATTGCAATATAAAAGGTTTACTCTCCAAAATCCACTTTAGAAATTGTTGCTCTGAATTTCATACTAGACGCTAGGGGAAAAGTGTTTTTATGGTAGAAACCTTTGAAAAACAATCCAAGGTGTCATCGAGCAACATCCTACAGGCTTGATCAACTGATTTAACATGAAAGAGTGGTCTGAAGCCCATTCACTGTCTCAAACTCATAACTGAACTTTAGAAGAAAATGTGATTAAACACTTGTATAACATCGTTAGGTTGCAGCATTTTAACTCTAATATTCCAGCATTAAGTGTAACCTGCATAATGGCTCTTTGTCCCACTGCATGTAAAAAGATAATCTGCTTTAGGGGAGAAGGTGCTCACTTTGATTAATTAGATTATTGGTAAAGACGTCCCTCTTACACCAAAAATATGCATTTTGAATATTCATCCTGAGGCCTTCGTGACCTCAAGAGATGGAAGAGAGGAAAAGCTGTAACATTTCCATGTGGCTGAGTCGGATGACTCCTGCCTTGCTTCAGAAAAGATGATCTATGTGGAAACTTTCTACATTTTTTTGGGAGAGCAATAATGGTGAAGCACTTGACTCGCAGTATGTGGTACGATACGAAAGTGGATGATGCATAAATTTCACTTTATTCAGGGAATTGGGTGTGTACTCTGTTGTGTTATTATTGTATGCATTTATCATTTATTTTCCTTCCCATGTTTATCTCAAGGGTCACATTGTAATGCAATCAGGGCTGTAGCTCCCAATGAGGACACAAATTACACATGATGGTTTCTTTTTAGGTGTGATAGTCTTTATAGTCACTGTCCTTAAAGGTCCCATATTGTAAAAAGTGAGATTTTCATGTTTCTTATATTATCAAGCAGGTTTAAGTGCTATATAAATACTGTTAAAACTATCAAAACGCTCAATATACGGAGAAATACACACAGCCCGTATTCATCAATTGTGCGTTTGAAACAAGCCGTTAGGATTTCTGTCCATTTGTGATGTCACAAATATAAAATATATAGATCATTACAGGGTTTTAAACATAAACATTCTACATGTGTCCCAGTTTATTTCCTGTTGCAGTGTATGTAAATAACATCAGCTGACAGGAAGTAAACATGGACCCAAACTGTTTCCTAGCAACGCAATTCCTTTGCAATTCCGTTGAAATGCACTAAAACGCAGCGTTTCAGACAGAGGGTAAATACAGGTATATTCAGGCAGACAGTATGAGGAAAATAAAGGTTTTTTTTAACATTACAGCATGTAAACATGTTCTAGTACACACTCAAAATACAAGTATGAACCTGAAAATGAGCACGATATGGGACCTTTAAAGGTGACTTTGCATTTTAAACCATCATGCAGGGAGAAATACTTTACAATAAATGTAACTGAACAATGGAATGAATTTGAATCCATATATGAAATGTGAAAAAAAAAGTTTTGCTTGTTGTCTGGTTCCAACATTTCTTGGGGAAGTGGAGTTGTGTGTTTCTAAAACGCTGGCTACGGCACTGGATTTTATATTTGAGTTATTGCCTGAGCCCCGATAACTGCACTCGCAGGCAGCGGGAGCTCAAATAAAGACCGAGGGAAGTCTGGATGAAGTGCAACAAGCTCGAACAAACGAGGCAGCCGGTGTGAACGCGAGCACGGATTCAGCTGGTGTTCGGCTGACGTGTGACTTATTATTTCTTGGAACACTGATTGTTGAAATGCTTTCAGTGTCAGCGTCTCCTTAGAATCATTCGGCGTTAAAAGAGCGTCAGGTAATCTGACCTCTGTTGGCCTCCTGAAAGCCAGAAATGCCAGCAGCAGCTGCTCGTCTTTAACGAGTGATAAACAACTCTGTCAGACACGCTGAGCTCATTTCATGATGCTGGGCAGTAAATCAGTTCAGTTCAGTTCATTATTAAATTCTTTATTGTACGTGCTGTGACGTTCTGTTCATAACGGTCTTTTTTATTTCAAATCATTCAGTTTAAAACTCTAAAAAATGGACTGAAACTCCGCAGAGACTGAAAATAATGACGCAGATAAATTAAAAGAGAGGAAAAAACAGACCCGTCCCCTTTCTGTTAACATGCCTGTTGCTTTTGTGACAGCTACCGTGTTTCAAAACCACACTACATGGCCAAAAGTATGTAGACACCTCTCCGCATAGAGCACTTTTTTGTGGTCTGGGGACTTTCCTGGTCTGATCTAAGTACCTTAGTTTCAATTAAGGGAAGCTTCCTACAGTGGCCCCGTGCACAAAACCAGCCTCCATATAAAAATGTTTTTCGAACTTTGGTGTGGAAGAACTTGCCTGGCTTGCACAGTGCCCTGACCTCGACCACATCCACCACCTTTTGTCTGTTTCTCTTTCTCTTATTCGGTGTTTTCTGTCTGCACTTTAGCTGTCCACGCCTCAATTTGGGGTACTTGTTTCAAATCTTCCCCAGCACTCAGACAAGAAAAACAACACCAATCAAATCACAAATTGTGTCATTATTAAAGTTACTTCATGTTTTGGCCAACGACTCCTGAACTGCAAAGACTAGAATCACAAAAATGAAATTTAGTAAAACTGAGCATTATTTTGGTAATTGAAAGTGTGGAAATATCAATTTTCAGGAACCAAAATGTTATAATCAACAGTGTCAATCAAATCAATGAACAAAACTAACAAAGACAAAACATAATCAGGACAGGAATAAAGGTAATAGAGAGGAGGCTGAGGGAGACAGTGTAGAATGTGACATGATGGAAACAACAACAATAGTTTGATGAAGATGGATGATGATGGACGTGATAAACGAGCATGCAAACTGAAAACAGAGCGATCAGTTGTTGTTGCTGTTATCAGAAGCTGAAGGCATGAATTACAGAATCACAAAGACAAGATCTGAATGATAAAATGTGTCTTTGTTTTTTTGCTTCTGCTGCTCATATTTGGATCATAAACTCAGTTCCATACTTTATGTTTACTTTAAAAATGGCTCCCATAAAGCCCATTAGATATTTAATACACTCTCAAATGGCCTTTATGGCTTTAGGTTTTGGGAGTTGTGAGACATTACAAGCTGATGTAGGGAAACATTGTGTTTTTATGTCCTCAACAAAGGTTGGGTAAGAAGCACAGAGGGGGGTGAAATGACCTGAACTTTAATGGCTCACATGGTAAATTCAGCATATATGTACATTTCCACAGCATTAATTCAGTACAACAATGGAGTCACTCCATTAAACAACAATAGACTATTCACCATTGACTTCGTATTGCTTCTACCACAATTTATACACAACTGAACATGTTTATTTTTTCTTCTTCAAATATTTCCCCCCCTCTTGTAAAGATAAATTCATAAAAGTGCATTCAATGGCTTTTGTTTGCTTTGAACAGGTTAAATCGATGTGATAAATCGATACAAGGTACATTGGCACGTATTTTTACAGACTTTTCTTTGAGTGAGGAAATACAATATGATAAAACAGGAGACATTATAGTAATAAAGACCTATCTCTAATATGTCTTATTTCAAATACAGGCCTTGTCAACTCATTATTTATGATAATTTGTTGATTCATATGGGGCCTTTGGACTGCTCCCTCAGCGTTGCAAGTGAGTTGCTTCCCCAAGTGAAGGAGTTCAAGTATCTTGCTGTCTTGTTCACAAGTGAAGGCAAAATGGAGCGTGAGATGGACAGGTGGACTGATGATGCGGGCGTTGTACCGGACCATTGTGGTGAAGAGGGAGCTCCTGTGTTTGTTCGACCCATATCTCTCGCCTCCCGCCACCCATAAGTGGTCATTCTCGCTTTCTATATTACATCACTTGCTCTAAGGGTCGCTCGTTATTCTACGTCACATATGTATTCATCGGATAGGTTTGCGTTGCAGTCAGTACAGACTAAATGGTGTGAAATGACACGTCAAAAGCAAGAACGGCATTGTAATAGCACGCGAAATGACCTAAGAAACTCATACACCATTTGGTGAGATCGGGCTGATTAGAACCGTTGCATGTCTTGTTTTTCTCGAAGGAACTCTGAAAAATCAAAAACTCATTTGCATTTTCCTCCATTTGCCTCTTTTCTTCTCTTTCCAGAACATTTCCTGAATCACGCTCTGTCTCCTCAGATGAACTCCTGAGGCCAAAAAAATCCTTTTTCATTCATAAAATTCAATGAAGTGTGAAGCGTGTTCTTCAGATTAACTGAAAACCGCGAGTTCACAGATGTAATGTAATAACATCCAATTATCCAGACGCTAATTAACGCTGATCGCTGCCCGCTCCATTCAGGTGAGTTAATATGCACCCGGAAAACATTATTTATCGTAGTGTTGTCTTTCCACTGTGGTTCATTTGATGTAAGTTAATATGTTTGTTACACACATCTGACTGCTTTCTGTCCACAGTGTTTGTGTTAAATCTTTTCTTATATTCATTTTATTGTGCTTTCTGTTTTAGTGTATATGATTATGTTGTGAATTCACCACAATATTTGTGTTTTAATGTTTTCTCCTCCCAGTTTTACCAGGTCAAAACCGAAGACTTAATTGTCTTTAAAGTCTCAAGTCAAATCTCAAGTCCTCAAAATTGCAGCTACTCTTCTGGTATTCACTCACATATAAATGCTGATAGAGTCTCAGGCTCTTAATCTACTATCTTCCACTAAACGTTTGTTGTGGCGATGCTAATGCACCTGTGTGTGTGTGTGTGTAGAAACAACCGGTGCCTATCAATCCAGCTGTGCACACAGGGCTCTGTGTGCATACAAACCAGGTTTCCACTGGGCAGAATGTCTTAGTGCACCTGGCCTCATAAATATGGATTAACAACAGCAGTGCTGCCCAAAAGTAGAGGACCACTGTGGCCACTCACACTGAGAAATTTGCCCTATTTACTAAAAGACCTTCATCGTTAATGAACGCTAATGAGCTTCTTATACAGTGCATAAGTGAAGACAAATAGAGTACTGCAGAAAATGAGTCCTAAAACCCAGAAATGAGTTAGCATTTTAGCTCTTCTTATACGCACGAGGCACCCTTTAGCGCCGGTATGAAACTAACCGGGCGTTCAATTAACTACAATGTAAACTCACCCGCGGCAACAGTAAACGCTCCGAGAAAGTGTGGCGGGAGTGTGGCGATGTAGTTCAAAGAGCGAAAAGACACAGTGCGGGTGGGAGGGGAGGTGCATGGGTCCAACAAACACAAGGTTCACATTGCGTGCTTGTTCGTGTCCCATGTTCACAACGTTCAGTGTCATTTTCACTGTACAAACGTAGCAGTTTTAAGCCCAACCATGTAGTTCTTTCCTAAACCTAACTATAGTGGTTTTATTGGCTGAACCTAAAGTGACGCCAAGGGGACATGACAAAGCGGCGGTATGTGACGTGTTGGGATGAGAATTGCCAGAGTATTCTAATGCTAACACAATGGCACTAAAAGAGAAATGGGAGAGGGATCTCAAGATCCAGATCACAGATGAACTCTGGAGTGATATTAATGAGCAATCACAGAGAATTTACATTAGTAGCAGGTACAAACTCTGTAGTTACAAATTCATACATAGAGCATATCTTACGCCTGAGAGACTATGTCGTTTTAAAACGGGTTCAACGCCTCTCTTCCCCCGCTGCAAACTGGAAACCGGTACGTTCGTACACCTGATGTGGTCCTGTGTTGAGCTTGAACGGTGGTGGCTGGAGATCGGTAACATTCTTGGAAAAGTCCTATCAAGGAAAATACCTCTTTCCCCTGTGATTACTATGTTTGGGGACCTGACTGATCTGAATCGTCCCTCCCAGAGGATAAGGGGTTTACCTGGCAATCACGGCTGCCAATAGATGTATCACATCTAAGTGGAATCATGAGGATCCCCCTAATATTACTCAGTGGATTAATGAGGTAAATTCATGTGTTCCTTTGGAAAAAAAAGAGGTAGCCCACAGTTTTTCTATATGATATGGGATCCTTGGATTACTTACATAAGATCTACTTAATCTAACCTTTCTATGGTATTTATTTAATTACTACTTATTATTTTCTATATGCTGTTTTTTTTTACATGTATATAATTAATTTATTAATTAATCAATTTATTTTTTAAGGTTTCTTTCTTACTACCATGAATTATATTATTGTAGTGCTTATTACCTTTAATTTTAACTAATTAATTAAATTATTTTTATTTATTTTTCTGTAACATTACCTCTCGGGGTGGGAGGAAGGATGGACCTGTCTCTGTGTGGGAGTGGGAAGCGATGTGGATGTGTGTATTAGGGCACCAGTGTTATGTTTTGTTATGTTTGTTATGTTATGTTTATTATGCTATGTTTGTTACGCTATGTTTAAAAAAAAAAAAAGGAATAAAAAGAATTTTCCAGAGAAAGAGAAAGAGACATTTTTTCATCCCAGTCTGTCAAAACTTCAGTATCTATGATGTTTGTGGTTGTCATGCAGCTGTGGTATTCGTGCCCCTCTGTAATGCTCACCCATCAGGTTAATTCTGGCAGCGAGGGAGAGATGACATGAGTAATGGTTGTCAAACAAGAAGTGATGCAAACAGTCGTCGTGTGATGAAGACATTTTCTAATTTGCTTAAATGACTTTTCATAACTTTGTTTCCACATGCGCTCCGGGGTAAAAACATGCAATTCACAACGTTATAAAAGTCGCAACGTAATTTGCAAACAGACAAAATGAAAAGATGCCAGCATGTGTGCTGGAGGCTGTCCATAGGGCACGTCGCTTCAGTCACTGCAGCTCCGTCTGACTGAATTTAAACCGCTGTTTACGGAAAGCATGCAAGCAAGTCGACGCTCCGAGAGGTCCATTAAAAGTTTTCTTTAATTCCATACAAATGTTATGGATTTTTAAACATCTGACTCATAATTTGACCTAAAGTCCTTCACCAATACCGTTGAACAAATATCTCTCATGATGCGTGAAATTTAAATTCCTCTTAATATTGACCCTTCAAAGAACTGACAGTGTGATTCCATGTGAGAGGGGAAAAAAAGCAAAGAGAGGAGCGAGGGAGAAGAGATTGGTAATTAACACTGCTGTCTTGCCAAGCCATTAGGACCCACACTTTAGACACCAGCAATGCTCTGCAGAACAGAATATAAGACAACAGTCATTAACGCCGAGTCAAATTTGATTTAGTCTGCTTTAAATTTCTCCATTAACCCTCCCAAAATGGAGAGGGTTTGGGCTTTATAGCTTGGCTGTCGGGCATGAAATGAGACTTTAACCACTAACCACTTTGGTACGTCATTAACAGAAAGACATGGAAAGTCTCCAGAGACACATTATTGCTTTTTGTATTAAGCCCAAATGTGTGTGTGAGCTAGATTGTTAGCGGTCTTTAAAGAGGTCATGTGACGTTAATTTCACTAACTTTGTGCGCAGTTCTAAAGGACTGTGTAGAAAGGCGAAATATCTCTGGGGTTTCCTCACATTACTGCACATTACATAGATTTAATATGTTAGAGACACCTACTCTGGAATACAATCCCCCTTACAGCTGGAGATTGGCAAATGAAAGCCGACTGAAGGAAACAGTTGAAATGTCCGCAGAGACCACCCTCAGACATGACGCTGAGGTCAGAGTGAAAAGAACAAGTGATCATGCTGGAGCTCACTGTTCCCTAAGAAGACCGGAGAGAAGAAGCCAATGAGATGAAGAGGGCCAAGTATGAAGACCTGGTGTTGGAGTGTCGCTGCCAGGGTGGAGCGCCTGGCGCTATCCCCACTCGTTCTTATCGTTACATACTGACGCTTTGTCAGGACCCCTTGGCACCACTTTCTAACGCACTGGGTGGCCCAGCACGTCAAACTAAGACACTCCACTACAATCGCAGTAAACGCGTGGTTAACGTTGTGAATTCAAACAAAAACCCTTGCTTATGTTTAGGCAACAATTGGGCGGTATTGGAGGAGTTGGGAGTGAGAATGTGTTTTTTTTCGCTCTTCAAACTACGTCACCACGCTCCCCGACCACTTTAATATTGACGCGGATGGGTTTCCATGGTACTTACTTGAAAGCCTGGTGTGTTTGATGCCCTGGGAATGAGAACGGGCTGGCTATCCAGACGGTGTGGGATGTAGGAGATTCACAGGCAGGTCCCTCCGCAAAGTGCTCAGCCTCCTGGGAATGATAGTATGAAAAGGAGCGCCACTGAAGCAGCGGAAAGATCCTCCAGATGGCCGTGGATCAAACGGAGCGAGCCGTTAAGTGAAAGTGCTACTGGAACACACAAGCCGGGGCTTGATCGACACTGGTTTGGTCGCCTGGGTGAGGGTGTCTCAAAACACCCAATGTCCCCAGGTTACATCGCTGAAGATGTGTCCAGTGCATCCAAATATGTATGTTACAACCTAAATGTTTTGTGGATTAAAAAAAGGAATCTAAAATGTATTAAAAGTTTATTGCAAATTAGTTGTATAAGAATATGTAGGATGTTTTTTCAGCAATGTACTTGAGGATCAGTGCAGGTGCTGTGAGTGGAGGAGCTTTTGTTTTTCGTCTCATCTGACTGCTATATATCAGGATAACTTTAAAACCTGTTGGCAGATTTTAATTAAATTTGATGGGAAGTTAGCGCACAGCTCCACAGAAAAGAGATTAGCTTTAGGTGTGTAATCCTGATCTGGGTCTTGGGATTTTCGGAAGGATTTCGTTAATGTTTTGTTTGTTCATGTATCTGGATCACTTCCTCCATTAATTATGGTTCTGAACTGATTGATGGATGCAGTGTGAGTGACTGATTTAATGGCTGCCAGACATGATTATTGTAACAGGGGCATTAAATACTAGTCTGCTGTTGTCACATCATGTCACGCTGTGATTCACACAGTTTGGGTTTTAAGGACTTTTTGCAGCAGAAGAAATTACAGAGAGAAGAAGATAGAAACTGTTTACACAGGATTCATCGTCCTATAAGAAGTGATTTGCAATAATTCTGAGATTATAGATGATCCGTGTAAGTCTTTGCTTTGAAAAGTCCCATGACATCTATCAGGGGATTTTTACATATAAATTAAACATCAGCAATACCTGGAAGTGATTCCCATCCTCTCGACTGCCATGGAAAATCCTAGACATCAGCAGAAGGAATTAAAGAAGTTTTTTTGCGTGAACATCTGAAAGTCACAATCTTGATGTCTTGAGGCCCACAAATCTGAAGTTTCTTTCACGTTGCCCTGCAAGAATGAAGTTGTAGCTGCTTACAGTAAGTAACACCAAACTCCTGATCCACAACTCTTACCAAAAATAATCATGTTTTTCTCCATACGACTGCGTGAGAGCAGACATTTGCTCCATACCTCGTCAGCCTCCATGCTCCACATGCTTCACAGGCCGAGAATTTATTCCATGCATTTCCATCCAACGCAGTGCAACTATTTCATGGTGGCTTCCGCTGCGCTGATGGACTCGCACCTGTACGGCTTCTAGCTACTGCATGAAACTCAACCTGAATACATATCATGGCAAAAAATGGAGATATGGAAGGAAGTATGTACAGCTTACTGCCTATCCCACATGCTTAGACTGGATATAACGTCATGCTATGTCTGTATTATGTGATGTCTCTCTGATTGTGGCTGATACTCAAAATGTTCATGAGATTCTTTTCAGGATATTGTCTGAAATGTCCCCACTTAAAAAGCTGCAGGGCAGGCAATACCACAGAGCCATTGAGTTGTTTTATAATGCTTTGGTAGTTGGGGGGTGTGAACTGAGCCGTAGGCTGGTTTCTGAAGATGATGACAAGAGTGATGGGTGTTAATGAGCGGGGGCTGCAGGGCAGGACTAAAGACGCTGAAAACAGCCCCGAGCCCCGAGAGTCTAAGAATCTTTGGAAAGCTGGAAAATACCAGTCTGCAGTTGGAAGGATTGTTTGACTATTAAAAAAACAGACCACACTTATTTTAGTCTCACAGGATTGAGATAATACACAACAAAGGCAGTGACTCTGAGCTGAACCCAGGCATCACGGTCACATCGCTTAACACGGAAGTCACCGTGATCTACCAAGTGACATCGTTTGTACACATGGACAAAAACGAAAAAGTTAGAAAATACTGTTAAAAGTTTTTTTTTTTTTTTACCTCAACTCCACCCAGGTTTTGATCCTGTTGCCAGAACCTGGATTTTATGGTTTCAGCAAGTGTCGAAGATTACAAAACCTGTGGGGTATGTCAGTGTATTCTCATACAACGTTTCGTATGATATCTTACGAAAAGTAACAAACACAGGACTTTCTCAGAACTGTCTGCAAACCCTGTTATTTTAGAAGCGGATAGTGAAACACAGCTGAGCTACAATAGCTTCCTCCATTTTGGACTCCCGGGTCTGTTCCAAGCCCCAAGGAAGAGCCCCGGTCGTTGAGCCCAACTTTCGTAGTGGCCAAACGGCGGTACTACAACCTCCGTGTCCGTCACGTGATGCCATTGGGCCCAAAAAGACTTTTCCCCATAGACTTACATTGGGAAAGAAACGTCTGTAACTCAGGAGATCATTTTTTTGAGGTAAATAAACTCCCCAGTACGAACACTCTAATAGTCCTTATTTAAATCATTAGATTTTAGGAGTTGTAAAATGCACTAATAGCCGAATCCAGAGTTATTTCGTTTCTTCCGTTCATGTGAATGAGACCCAGACCGAGGCTGGAGTGCAAGCCGTGACGACGGCGTGACGTTGAGACCCCGTGACCGAGCGGATGCTACTGCGTATGTTCCATCCAAGATCCGGTTACTTTTCCAGGCGGAAGTCGAGCCATTTTGTCTTCATGCGCCACTAAGCAACTTTCATAGGAATGAACGGGGCCCCGCCTCCAACACTGTATCCAGTTCTCTTAATACATCCATGGTCTGTTCCCTCAAAGATCAGCTTGTCATCCTTTGCTGTGAGAATTCCCAAAGTTCACCAAAGTTGAAAAAGATGAGAACAAATTGTACAGATTGACTCTGCCCCCACGAGCAAATCCACTGATTGATGTTTAAAATGCTGGTTTTAGAATGCGATGCAGGCATTAAGACCAAAATCCCACCATCCCACTCTCTTTTTCTCTCTGTCTCTCCATCTTTTATCGACATCTTTCTCTGTCTCTCTCGTTCCCTCAGGCGAAATCAAATGCACATCAGGATTACTGGATCTATTCACTCCATCCAGAAAGTGGAGACTAAAGTCTGTTTTCTCATCAAGTACAATCTATCAGCAACTGCTCTGCATGTGGACGATTTACAGCTAAATTTAAAATGTAAAAGCAGTTGACAGTCAACTGTTTCGTCTGTCTGTTTTCGTCCTTGTGTGAGTTTTACATAGGGCCTCACTTTAGTTTGGTTTAATGATAAATCTTCAGGTTTATAACTACAATAAAGCAGAACAAAGTGGAGGGTGGTAAACAAATAAACCAATAAGTGTTTTAGCCTCCAACATTTTCTAGTGACAATCTGTCTTCCCTGACTTTAAGGGACAATAATACACTGTAATAGAACAGTTTAGTGTTTTTGCTCATGCTCATTGGTCCACACAGCATCCATACAGTAGCTGTGTTTGGCAAAAACAATATTCACACTGGATGTATGCATTTACCAACTACGTGGCTCAGCTATTAAAATGATTACTTTGTTTATATACTGTAGCACATTGCACAAAACAAAATTACAAAATCCTTCATATAAAACCATAGAACAGGAACGCAGTTAAAGGACCAGTGTGTAACATTTCGGGGGATCTATTGGCAGAAATGGAATATAACATTCAAAACTATGTTTTCATTAGTGTATAATCACCTGAAACGAAGAATCATTATGTTTTCGTTAGCTTAGAATGAGCCCTTCATATCTACATAGGGAGCGGGTCCTCTTCACGGAGTCCGCCATGTTCCTACAGTAGCAGAGAACAGACAAACCAAACACTGGCTCTAGAGAGAGCCTTTGACGTTTTTACGTTACCTGAAGGCCACCGTAGTTCTCCGACAAGCTAACTGTGGTAACGTGAGCCGCAGAGAGCAAAACCGTGGTACCGCCAGCCGCCGTCTGACTTCTGTTGCTCCTAAAGTAGAGTTATTACAAAACAGTATCACTGCAGTTTGTGATTCGTGTACATAGACAAGAATTTCCTTTTTTTTTTGTCACGCTCAGCACGACTTTCAACAACGTATCTTTCATGCATTTTCCTCCGCATGTCCAGCAACACGTGACAGGTGTCAAATTCTGCTCCAGTCTTTTCAAAATAAAGCTACTTGGTTAGGTTTAGGAAAAGATCGACTTGGTTAAGCTTAGGCAACAAAACTACTTAGGTAAGTTTAGGAAAAGATCGTGATTTGGGTTAAAAGAACACCAGACGTACCGTAACATAAAAGTTACGTAACAAATAAATCAACGTTGACTTCTGGTTTCACACGGGACACAAACAGCGGTCTCCTGGGTGAAAGTCCGGTGTTTTTTGACTCATTGCATTGATTACATACAAATTGATTTGGTGCTGACCATCACGAAAAAAATTTGAAATTCGTGTCTATGTACACGACTCAATACATTAAATTCCGTGACTATTTCACGAACCCATGTGCGACTAGGCTGGTTATTATGGTAAGGATGGCCTCTGAGCAAGGTGAATGGCGTTACCACGTTTTTGCACTCAGCGGCTCACGTTACCGAAGTCTTGGAAAGGGAGGAGTGAGCGGAGGGGTACTCAGTTGGTTGCAATCTGCAACCACACCACTAGATGTCGCCAAATCCTTCACACACACCGTACCTTGAAGATAGAAAAGAGCGTGTAAAAAATGACAAACATGACACTAGTAACTTTTGCACAGGCAGTAAGAAATACATTTCAGTTCCAAAAATTCCTTGAAGGTTATGTTGGTAACCTACACAGGATGGACATTTTTGGACTGAACCAAACTGACACTAAAAATGAATTTGAGTAAAGGAGGTAAATCTCTTGTGTCTCTTCTCCAGTGAAGCCTGACTTGATGAAAAACTGCCCAGCTGAGAGAAACTGGCAGTCACAGAAATGCAGATGAGATTAAGTGTCCCTGTGAAAATAAACTTGATGAAAATGGTGAAATAGTAAAAAAGAAATATAATGACTAGGGTGTAAAGGAGTGTTAATTATCCATCTGCTCTCTCCTTTCCTCTCACATATACTCCTGTTCACACTTCTTTGCCCACTGCCACTTCACTCTTTCATTCACTCTCTCATTATCCCGCTGGAGCCACATCATAGTCTCTCCTCTCCTCTCCTCTCCTCTCCTCTCCCCTCCCCTCCCCTCCTCTCTGGGCGTCTCTCTCCTGTTGCCGGGATTATTTTGGGATGGCAGGAGGCTCAATGGGACGCTGGGGGTTTAGGCTCAGAGTCCAGCTGAGAATGAGAAAGAGAACAGGAGGACGAGGAGGACGCGGAGGACGCGGTGGAGGACGAGGATGAGGAGGCGGGGAAGGACTGGCTAATGAGATTGATGCCACGAGGAGAGGATGCAGGAGGCCTAATGGGATGATCAGTGATCTAAAGGAAAAGGAGGACGAGCTAATGATGAGAAATGGTGATAATTCAATCTGGATGGAAATGGAGGAGACAAAAAAAGTCTGCTGTGTCATTATAGTGTTTCCTCTTTCTATCTGGTCTTTCTTTCTTTCTCTCTCTCACATTGACCCTAAATCAGTGAGTCTCAATCAGAATGTTTCAGTTTTTATATGTTAAAGAGTAGTTTTAAAAAACAAACAGCATATTTCTTTGCTCAGATTCATATCTCAGTCAGGACCGCTCTAGTCAAAGAAAAACTTCCATTTGTAGTAATATATATATTTGGCGGTATGGCTCTGACCTCCCTGCCCATCCACGCACATACGTGGATCCACGTGCATAAGTGGAAAGCATAAGGCAAGGAGAGCACCCCTCCTCGCCCTTCCATGTGCATACATGGAAAGCCAAAGGCAGGGAGAGCAGCGGCAAATATCCCCCTGGGTGCAGAACAGAGCCGGAATCAATGACAACAGAAATGACATTGATTAAGTCAGACACAGTATTAAAAGGAGGTGCTGGGGCGGAGGTGGGTTGCGAGCAGCTTGTAGAGGAAGCAGCAAGGGTAGGCAGGCTGAAGCAGCTTAAATAAGGCGCCCTGTATGAAATTTGCCAATCGAATGCATGGATGGGAATCAGCTGATCCATCAGCTGATTGGGCTGGCTTAAGATCAGCGGCCATAAACTGATATGGCTGTGATATGAGCAGAGCTCGACTTTGTGGCTACGCTCGATTTGTGTTAAGGAGTAGAGCCGCTGCTCCTTCGCGTCGAAAGGGGCCAGCTGAGTTGGTTCGGGCATCTGATCAGGATCCTCCTGGACGCCTCCCTTTGGAGGTTTTCCAGGCATCTCCAACTGGTAAGAGGCCCCGGGATAGACCCAGAACACGCTGGAGAGATTACATATCTCGTCTAGCCTGGGAACGCCTCGGGGTCCCCAGGAAGAGCTGGAAAACGTTGCTGGGGAGAGGGACTTCTGGAATTCTCTGCTTACCCTGCTGCCCCCGCGACCCGGCCCCGGATAAGCAGAAAGAACATGGATGGATGTATAATAATAACAATAATTTGAGGAGCGGTCTACAGAGGTCTGGTAAGCTCACTTCTCACCTCCCAGTTTTCTTGATTTTTCACAAATGCAGTAGTTCTCCTCAACAGACTTTGATATGTAAAGCTGGTGTAGCTCCCCTTTAGGTAACACTGTAAATCACGTGTCGTTAACGGTACTGAAGAGGATAAGATTTCACAAAAAAGATTTGTTGTTTTGTATTTGCGTCTTCACTATAATAACAAAACAAGCCTACAGGCGTGCGTTAAAACCTTATTCACTGGCACAGAGACACAACTAGTTCTTTAGCAGCTAGAAGGTACGTAATAGACAACCGCATCAATCAAATGTCTTTGGGGTCTGGTGCCATCCGATCCCAGGCGCTCATTTTATTTCGGTTGACTGATGAGTTGTAGACGTCCATGTTTAACAACAAGGAGCAAATGTGTGTGTGTGTGTGGGAAGCACATGGCTGAGCTTTAGGCTCACAGCAGCATGTTTTTGCATCACTGTGATCTTGCTAAGAGATTATGGGGCCCACACAAAGCAGACTGCCCCCTGTGGTAGCACACACACACACACACACACACACACACACACACACACACACACACACACACACACACACACACACACATACTCACACACACACACACACACACACACACACGCTCACAAATAAAATGAGTATGTTTTTTTATTATTTCATGTGTGAGTGAACAACACAGTAGTGGGCTTGTGAGGAATGACTCTATCATCACTCGGGAGAAAACTTTGTTGCTGTTGTGTGTGTGTTTGTGTGTGTGTGTGTGTGTGTGTGTGTGTGTGTGTGTGCGCGCTTGTACATCTATCTTTGAGAGGACCAATTAGAGTTTGAAACTTTCACAGTGAGGACATTTTCTGAAAGGACATTTTGGCCGGTTCATCCTTCTTCAAAGTCCCGTTTTGAGGGTTCAGACTTGGCTTTAAGGTCCAGGTTAAATTTAGGTTCAGGTTAAGGCCCTGACACACCAACGACGGTCGGCTGTCGGACAGTTTTGGGCTGTTGATGACCGTCTGTCGGCCTAGTTTTTGCCTAGTGTCGTACATCTTTTAAATCTTATTATTGCTAGCACACTGTTTTAGTTATTCATTTATGTTTCTAGTGTTAGTGGAAAAATTGGTAAATATACTGTTAATTGTGCACCAAGAACCTTGTATTCAGGTAGAAATTGTGTTGAGTCAAATTAAAGTTGAGTGCTTTGATTTCAAATGTTTGTTAAATCAGATTTTCACCTGGATTTCCAGTTTTCATCCATTTATTATTAATTAAAAATAAACAAATTTGGTATCAGGAAATAAAAAAGAGGTACATCGTTTTCTAGGTTAGGTAATGTGTTAGTTGGTAATAGACATTCGGTAATGAGGTCTAACTCAGGTAATTTATTTCGGCCTCAAGAGCCGCTCTGCTGCTTTGGTGGAAATGTTTGTTCAACTCAAAACCTAATGTGACATCGCCTGATGTCAAGGGTCTGTAGAGGAGAGCTGGAGGCTGAACGCAATTAAAAATTTAAGTTAGGAGTAGCTGCCAAAATTATTAGCAAACCACAAGTAACTTATTTTTTTCAAATGTAATTTGAATTTTAATTATTAGCAACAACAAGCTTGCGTGAAACTCCAAGTGAGTAGCATCGACCAATCTGCCGCAGTAGAAAGTGAATCCAGGTGCAATTTGACTTTCACGTGTGCCAGTTTAACGTGTTTGTGTGTTGTATGACAGATGAGTCATCCGGCACCTTGTTCTCAAGTGAATGAGTGCATCCGCGTCAAGATAAGTCAACAGACCTGAGTGCTTGTTTCCCGCAGAGAGATCTGGCAGCTCTGCCGCCGTGGTCCTGGCTGTGTTTTCTTGGCACCGTCTAGGTCAGAGATGAGCGACCGCTGAGGGAGAAGAGCCTGCAGTGTTTCATTCCAACCAAACGCTACACTGATTAACACACCTTTGGTTCAGCTGCTGTCGTGTTTTGTAGGAGAGGAAACGGTTGCCCAGTCACGGTTTGGGGCCACTGAACACCTCAGAGAGCCACATGAAAGTGCAACCAAATACAAAGCCGCTCTGTGTGATCATATTCATCCTGCATCTCTATCCTGGCAGCAGCAGGATGATGATAATGAAAATGATGTGATCCATGAAAGTGTTGTACAACATATCATTTCAGCAGTTATGGGCAATGTGTGCATATTTTTCAACCTGGGTCTTATTCTCAAAAGGTCATCCCAACTAAACAAGCTGCTAACTGCATAGGGATCTATAGCAATTTTTCACCCAAGGCAAATGATACAGTTTGAAAATGAGGTGCGGCTGCGACTGGAAAACAATGTATTGATGCACTGGAGTCGCCGAAGGCGCATATCAAGACGTACGGAGGACGGAGGAGGAGGCTTGCATTAACCCTCCTAAACTGTGACATGCTCATCGGCCGAAAATATTTCCAAAGATCCATCAGGTATGCCCGTGGTCTTCAACACAGCCTGATGTTACACCTGTTTAGTACTGATGTGAATAGCGAGGGCAAGCGCCGGCTCTTCTGTAGTAATGTTGTCTGGTGTCTGGTTGACATACACAGGATTGCTGTGTTCACACCTGCCCAAACGAACCGCACCGTGAGGGTAAACGCTCCGGGGTTCGATTTAACCGAACTAAACAAGGCAGGTGTGAATACGCCGAGGCTTTGTCACGGCCGTAGGCTTTCGGTACCGCCGCAAACGGCGCCCCTTAGCACTGGCATGAAACGCACCGGGCGTTCCATTAACTAGAATGTAAATCCATCCACGGCAACAGGAAACGCTCCGATAAAGTGCGCCAGGAGTGTGGTGATGTAGCTTAAAGAGCGAAAAGAGACACACCGGGTAGGCGGGAGAAGAGGGGAGGTGGATGAGTCCAACAAACATAAAGCTTTCATCCAGGAGACCGCTGTTCGTGTCTCGTGCATCACGTTACAATCAGCTGTTCGTTCATTTTCACAACGTTCAGTGTAATTTTCATTGTACAAACGTAGTAGCTTTAACCCCAACCATGTTGTTATTTCCTTAACTTAACTATAGTGGTTTTGTTGCCTAATCCTAAAGTGACGCCAAGGGGTGTGACAAAGAGGACATGAGAGCGTGTTGTGAAAACACAATGATTCTTATTTTCAGGTGATTATACACTAAAGCAAACATGCTTATTAATATTAAATTCCATTTCTGCCTATAGATCCCCCTAAATGTTACACGCTGGTCCTTTAAACAGAGGTAAAGGGATATTACAAAGATTTCCTGAAAGGCTTGGCTTTCCTTGTGCGTTTGGTTTTTAATGTTGTTTCTTACCGTGTGAAGAGCTGACCGCTCGGTTGAGCCAGCCTCGGTCTTCTCTTTCGAGACCGTCCTCCCAAAAAGAACAACAGCATCATTTCAGCAAGTACACCAAAACGACATACACAGTATGTACGCTCATGTGACAAAGCCCTCTAGAGGCTATAATAATAGGAGGAAGTCAGGTGATGTAATGATAGAGCGATAAAGTCCTCATGGCGAGGAGGTCGGGGTGGATGGACAAATCAACAAAACATCAGACTTAAACACGGGAGACCGCAGTTAAATTTCCATTTCCAACAAAGACTCACTTCACCAAGATCATTCCCTGACCTTAACACGTGATATTATTGTAACCATGGCAACCAACTTTTTGTGGGAGTTTTTCCTTATCCGAACAGAGGGTCTAAGGAGAGAGGGTGTCACGCTGTACAAGTGATAAAGCCTCCTGAGGCAAATTTGTGATCTGTGATATTGGGCTATATAAATAAAACTGGATTGAAAATGTTTAAATTGTTCTGCTTTATTATTTTCTCTCTGCTTCTATGAAAAATCAGAGGCAGTTCTGTAACGTATAAAGAATGGGTTTAAAGGAACTCCCAGCGCTGACTTCAGGCTTTGCTTTGGTACTTCAGGACATTATAAAAATCTTGACCTTTTAAAATTGTACCTGGCTTACCGGTGACTTCACGGATCCTCATTCCCTCATAATATCAGGTTTTTACAGCGCCGCCATTGAAACGCAAACTTCCTCTGCCTCATCCCTGCAGTGGAGTTGTGGGATAAAGAAGTGGTGTGCATTAAGACACTCAAATCCTTCATATCTTTGCAGTTCCAGACAAGAATAGAAAGTGTGACCTATGGGATCAAGGTGAAATTGAAATTAATTTCATATTCCGTTGTCCGTTTCATGATGCTCTTCAAGTTTTCTTAAATGTCTGCAGTTTGTCGATCTGTTATATGCGAGTGATGAATGCTGCAGTTCAGTGTTTGTTTGCTGATACTGGGCTGTATATCAAACAGTGTGTGTTTCTGTTGCAGCTCAGTGTTTTGGAACTGATACATGAACATTCTGATCAGGACCCGGTAGTCTGAACCCCCCCCCGTGGTCTCCTGACTGGCACAGAGATGGTGGTCGTCTGTTCCTCCCACTGCAGGAACCCCCAGCTGGTCGTCTTGTTTTTCTCTGTTGGACTTCTTGTTTGGGTTTGTTTGCTCTTCCCACTCACAGGGCAACATAGACGGTTTCTGGAAGTGAACTTCTCTTCATGAACCAGATGACCGAGTGGGAGCAATGTCAACTGTGTGTATTGAGTTGTAGTTTTTTCAGTGAAATTTGTTTTCAGTCATCCTGATGCCCAACATCCATTTTTAAAGTTTTAAAAATAAAGTATAAAAAAGACAAATACAGACACAGACATCTCTGAAGTGATCCAAAACTGTTTGTGTGTTCATGTAGGCTCATTCATGGGAAGAAGCTGACCCATTTGCTGTTTTATCCCCTCATAAGTAACTGAATATATGTCTCTGTCGGATTCATGGAAGTTTCTTCCTTCAGGAGAAGGTTTGGTAGCATTTCAGTTTGTTTTAGATTCTGTGATGTTGTCCATCCATTATCTGTAACAGCTTATCCTATCAAGGATCGCGGGGGGGCTGGAGACGCCCCCTGGACTTCTAACCCCCAATAGGCACAACTGGACCCCACTGTCAACCATCATACCAAATTTGAAGTTCCTAAGTTATATAGTCCTACTCCAGAAACGAAAGTTTGACACACGAACGGACGGAAAAACAGACACGCGGAGCGCCATATACCCCGACTACGTTGTCCCGGGGGTATAAAAAGTCATAGTATAGTTGTAAAAATAAAATAAAAAATGTCACAGTATAGAATGTAGAAGAAGTAAAAAAATAAGCGATAGTATAGTATGTTGGAAAAAAATAAGTCACAGTATTGTATGTTGAAAAAGTTATAGCATAGTATGTCAAAAGATTTGATGAAAAAAGTCATAGTATAGTATGTCGAAGAAAGTCATAGTATACTATAATGAAATATCTTAGTAAAGTAAGTTCCAAAAATTTGATGAAAAAAGTGTCGAGAAAAATAAAAGAAAGTCATAGCATACAGTAGCATGTCAATAAAAAATCATAGTATCGTATGTCGAAAAAAACTGTATAAAAGTGATCTTATAGTATGTCGAAAAAAGTCAGTTCTATATGTCGAGAAAAAAGTCATCGTATAATATGTTGAAAAAAAAGTTCATAGCATCGTATGTCGAAAAAATGTCACACACTCATGCATGTTTGTTTGGAGGGATCAGGGCTTGTTCAAGGATTATTTAAAATATAGCTCAATTAGGCTATGTTCACACAGAATATTTTATTTTATTATTTATTCATTTTATATTTTTGTTTGAAAAAATGCTGACTTTTTTGTCACAAGAAACACTGATGGCTGTTTGTACAATGAAAGGAGGAAAAAACATCTTAGTTAGTTTACTATTTAATTATTTCCTCCATGTTTGCTGTTGCGGGGGGGACAAACCTGAACATCTTCATTATTGTGATTTAAAGGCAAAGAAAAAAAAAAGATGTCATTCAAATCTGACGGGGCTGAACTGAAGATACTGACGGTGCAGAGGACTCGAACAGCAAATAAAAAAGGTAAGGAAAGAAGATTGAATGACAGAGAAAAAAATTAAATCAAACTCAATTTTGGAACCTCAAAGCCTGCTGGTTGAACCTCTCGCTTTTTGGAAAACGCTCCACTCTACCGAATAAAAGCTTGCGGTTGCAGAGCCTTTCAAAACACTCAAAAATACACCCACAGATAATCTGTCCCCCCCACCACCTCACTGCTGGGTGGAACAGCATGAGTTAGTAACACTGTCAGTGTTTGGACAAATGGCCTGAACATCTCTGACATCAGCAACAGCAGAGGTGAAAAAGACACTATGCGTGTATGACCAACACCTCTTATTGTTTCCACACTCATCTCACAGCTAGCCCCCGTCCCTTTGCTCGCTCTCCTCACAGTGCTGGCTCTACTCCACTGGAGCAAATAACATTTAAATGTGAAACTCTATCCTGTAGTCTAGGATGGTGACCTCTCTAGTCTGGTCAACAATTATTTATTAAGTACATTAACACGTCTTTCTCTTGGTTTAGTGCAGGGGTCAGCAACCTTATCACAGCCTATTAAGTCTAATGCAGTGAGGGGCCCAAGTGCAAATGAGAGACAGGACATTGAAGAAACATCTTAGGACATTTGGCTGGAAGCTGCTGAATCCAGTGTGCTTGTTCAGGAAATGTCTTTCAGTTACTTTTTTTGTTGTTGAATCGGTCCACGCACTATTAAATTCTCTATTTTCCTCTGAGACTTTTCTTTTTTTGGGATTTAGAATCCATAGCTAGCCTATTGAGCCAATGAGGTTCGGCAGAATTAGAGGATAAGGCACCAGATGCACACTTTGGTTGACTGAAATGATAAAAAAATATATATATATTTGTTGTATAGGCTACAGATTTTTACAACTGGAGAATGTAAGAATCACCGTAGACCTACAAGAATGTTGAATGAAAATGAAAATGTTAAAAAATAACCGTAAAGAGCCACATGTGGCTCTGGAGCCGCAGGTTGCTGACCCCTGGTTTAGTGGCTTTCCTTGAACAATTTAATTTAGTCTTTACTAAAATATATTTTCTTTATTTGTGTCCACCCCAGCCACCTGAGGGTCTCACTGTCAGCTTTGAAGCTTGTTTTTCCCACTTCTACACAGTAAGTGTCTTTAATTGCAAAAATCAAAACTGCTTCTTGAACCCTAAGAAAGCAGAGTTATGTACTCTGATTGTGTGGGTGATTTATATATTGCCTAATTTTTGGTACACTTTGTGAGTAATTAGTGTTAACAGTCTTTCAGAGTGACGGCGTCCTACAAAGGCTGGCCTACTTTAGAGTAGCAAAATATTTTCAACATACGATTGCAGGTCTTGAACCAGTATATCAACCAAAGACAAGTGTGTTTAGAAGGAAATTTATATTTTAGGTAAATGATAATGCAGATACATAGCATGTGGAACTGCTACTACTTCTTTTCATTATCAATTATTCTAATACATAGGCTATAAAAGTCATAATAATAATGAATTATAACAAAATTCTCAGAGCCCAAAGTAATAGCTTTTGACCAGCTAAAAAACATGAAAAACAGCAGATCTCCATATTTGAAAAGTAGTTTTGTATTTTAATTGGTAAATGTCTGATAAGACCTATAGAACAAAGGTATGAAAAAACGTAATAGCTTTTTTTTTTATCAAAAATGAGTGAAAATACAGAAAAGTGCACAATTTCAGGAATGAAACTAATTTTTTTTAAACTCAGGTTTCAACAAAATGTTACTGTACAATAGAAAAGTACTCAGCAGTCCTTCATCTAGAAAAGAATATATTGATCTAAAGAGTTTAACGTCCACTGGTCCTAAAGTAATTGCTTTTAGCAATCAGAGAAAGAACCTTGAACTTTACAAGAAGACAGCATGGAGGTGTTTGAGTAACAAGTACACAGTAGAACCATTGATGATTTTATCCCTCATTATCTAGCTGTAGTGTACAATCTCATGTTTGTTCGAGGAAAGAGATAAAGTGCAGTTGGAGTTAGTGAGTGTGTAGTGAGAAGTGGATGTTTTACAGCTGAATTAGGGATGTTAATAATTAACCGTGAACCGATATTAAGCATTTCAACCGATTAACGCTATCGGTTAAAAGGTTCAAATAAATATTAATAATTAATTTCAAAGCTGAGCAAAACTCAGAGGAGCGGCTCGTCACTTTAAGGAGAAAAGCTGGTCCACCTTAACAGCCCACCTTAAGAGAGTCTGAGTCGTCGTTGAAAGATACAGGAAGTTGGCTTGAGGAGTTGAGCTCGCTTGAGCTGAGGAGTTATAGCTTTTGTTCACTGACAAATAAACTGTACACACACTGCTACACAGCTCTAACGCCACAGACAAACTGGTAGCTAAACTAAATGGTGAAGATTTGCAGGGAAGGTGTCTGCATGTGTCCTCGACAATACTCGGTTATTATAATATAATAATCGGTTAACGAGGTTTGGTTATCGGTTAATTTTTTTTTTTCAAAATTAGCATCCCTAAGCTGAATACAAAGTAAACTACAGAGACATTAAGTATTTGAATATCTAACTTCTTATCTGAACCGTTAAAATAAAGAGAAAGATGCTTAGAACAATATAAACAATATTTTCATCGCTCTATTAGCAGCTTGATCACTTTCAGAAAATAAATCAGTAAGTTGGTGGTTCACAATAAGATGCTTCTGTTGCGTCTGCAATCAGCAACAACAGAGGTTTGAAAAATGATACGAAATTTTAACTGTTGAAGCTTAATTACATAAAGCAAAAGTAAACAAAAAATACCAACCACACTCCAGCACAGCCAAGACATTTCAATAAAAATTGCTCATCAAAGTAAAGAAAAAAGTCAATACCTTTTATCTAAAGATATACAAATTCAGAGTGCTAACTATAGAGAATAGAGTATATGCAGTGACTCTGGAGTCATTTGATGGTAAATGTGGACAAAATAGAACATCAAGAAAAGAAAAAAAACTTTCTACCAGCCAAAAGATTCAATTCTTTATCAGTATTGTGAAGGAATAGTTCAACATTTTGGGAAACACATTTATTTGAGAGCATGCAGATATGAGTGTTTTTTATCTTCTCATCAAACTCTCAGCAGATACCAAATGTTGGACTACTCCTTTAATTGCCACCTTGCCACATAACCAGCTGTATATAAGTGACTTTTCTCAGTATTAAACTATTCAAATAGATTTTTAGATTAAATAAGATAAGTTAGAAGGTATGTTTGGGGACATTCCAGCCATTGTAACATAGATAAAGGCATATAAGCAGCTAAATGTTTCCTTCACTTTGTTAAGATAGTGTTAAGAAAAAAAAAAGATAGTGTACAGTACTTTAAGTAGGTTCATTATTTAGCCATCCTGGAGCGAAGGCGCCTCTTAATGATCTGATGGTCACTCTCTTTCTCCTCTGGCTCTCTGCTGATTATCTACAACAAGAAAAGAACAACTTGTTAAAAATGTGTGTATGACTGTAGGCTTGTAATTAGAGAGGCACAGACACCATCAGAAGATCCAGAACTTAGTTTAGTGAATTAGCGAAAACCATGAAACGGATCCAACCTTTTTTATGGCATTCTGTATGACATACTCTGTCGTTTTTTGACTATATTATACTATGACTTTTTTTATGATTTTTTTCGAGATACAATTGTTTTTATGCAAATTTATCGACACACTATACTGTGGCTTTTTTAATCACTTTTGAGACTCTATACTACTATGACTTTTAAATGAGATTTATAGACATACTATACAATGACTATTTTATGACGTTTTTCGACAAACTATACTATGACTTTTTTTATAACTTGTTTTGGACATACTAAACTATGACTTTTTATGATTTTTTTTCAACATAGTATACTATAACTTTTTAGTGACCTTTTTGACATACTATATTATGACTTTTTATGTCAATTACATCACATCACATTTTGACTTTTTAATGGCATTTTTTATGACTTACTATACTATGACATTTTTTTTTACTTTTTTATGATAGCATACTAAAGCATTTTTTATGACTATACTATACTAGACTTTTTTACATGACTTTTATGACATACTATGATATGACTATACATGTTGTATAACATTTTAATGACAGACTATACTATGCTTTTTTAATGTAATTTTTCTACAACTTACTATGACTTTTTATGAAAACTATACTATACTGTATACTATAGTATGAATCACTCTTTTATGATATACTATACTATGACGTTTCCAACATTTTTATGATATACTATAATATTACTTTTTTATGACATTAACCCCCATATACCAAAATTAGTGAAACTTCTCAAATGTTGTCTAAACACAAGTAGCCACATAAGAACTTTGCCTGTATAAAATAGTCTAATTACAACATTTTGATTTAAATCAGCAACTATCTGATCAAAAAAATTAGTCTGACCAATGTTAACAGTCTTCCATACTCTGCTGACATGTTGCAATGCACCAAAAAATTATTGCGTTCAATACTCAGCTGTACTGTAGGTTTAAAGTGTGTGTACTATGATGACAGTATGTGGCATAATGAGCTTATGTATAGTGACACTTACTGGGTGTGAGGGCATGTCCATGGGGGAGGAGATTTCAGGCCTGTAGAGTTTCCTTTTGTTCTTTTTGGCTCTCAGACTGAGGGAGGAGGAAGAAGAGGAGGCTGCTGAGTCTGCATTACCCCGACCGCTCACCAGACTCATCATCTTCTTGGCTGGAGAGACAAAGACAATTTTAGACAAGAAGAACATGCTGAATAGATAAATTTAAATCGATATTCTAATTGATTGCTTAATTTTATGTTGGTGAACCATTTCATGTCATTAAATGTGCTAAATGTGTGTATCCATTTTACTATGAATGAATCATTTTAACAACAGGTTTATAGCATTAGTATAATTACTGTAAAGTCCGTCAGACTCTGATTCACAGACAATACTCAGGGGAATTGTTAATACTAAAAAATATAAAATAATGTCAGATTTATCCTTTAATTTACTTCAGGTGGAAAAAAGAGAACAATCAGAGGAGGCTATTGCAGGGTATAGGAAAGAAAGGATGGGAGGAAGAGAAAGAGGTGGGGAAAGATCAGTGATAAAAGGGATGGATGGAGAAAGAACATTGGAAGGAGAGAAGGCATGAGCGATGGAGGGTAAGGGAAAAGATTGTTGGAGGAAGTGAAATAACGAAGATAAAAAATGATAAGGGACAGGAGGGAGGAACAGCAAGCAGCAGAAAGAGAGAGAGAGAGAGATAGAGGGAGGATCAGATGGCGGCAGACAACAGCACCCTTGCGTCGGAACCCCAGGGCGTCAATTAATTGACCGAGTGAAACTGCCGGTCCCCGAGGATAAAAGTCAGAGATGACTCCAGTTGATTCCAATATGTTCCCCGTCTTAACTTTCTCCTCTGAGCCATCATTAGTGTCCCAAACTCGGCTGCCCTTGCCCGGTTACTTTGTCAAACCTGCGTTATCTTTCGCTAAATGACTCCGGCAGGAACTTGGAGGTTTGTCCTTGCGTGTCCTACGTTGTGTTTCTGCAAACGGGGTTTTCAAGTGTGAAATTTAAAAAAATTCTAAAAACCCATCTGGGCCATGTGATTGCCTCCTGGACGCTATCAGTAAACGACTGAAGGTGAATGAATATAATGCATCACAATGCATCGGGGAGCGAGCTTTCATGTGTTTATGTGTGTGTGTGTGTGTGTGTGTGTGTGTGTGTGTGTGTGTGTGTGTGTGTGTGTAGATTGGTTATGAAAAGCCCCGAGCCAATAACCTTTGTGTTCTTTTTTATCACAATTTGAATATTGAAGCTCATTTTAAATATCACCAAAAACGTTAAAACATGATTTGGGGCATCTGACATTAGTTTGCATAATTGGTCGATGGCAAAAAAAAGACAAAAGCGTTCTAGGACAGTTTAAAGTGTAAAATGACAGTGTGAGGCTCAGGGATAGCCTACATTTTCCTCATATATTACATAGGACTGTAGCTTTGACAACATGGCCTGTTTTAGTGTGTCTGCAATGCGTCTTAGAGATTGCTCTGCTGTAAAAAGTGCAATGTAAATAAAGATAATTCATTCAGAAGCACGTAAATTTCTGTATGGCGTATATGGAAAATACAGCGCTTTCAGTGGACTTTTTAATGCTTACTGCACAATCGCCAAGTTGCTGCCACAGGCGTTTTCCGAAGTAGTCCGTCTAATGAGCAGGGTTTCCGCGAGTGTATTGCAAGCCAGTCCAGGCGTAAGTTGACTCCCTGCCTGGCCAAAGCATCGGAGAATGATCTAGCTTTAAGATGTTTTTTAAACTAAAATGTGTTATACAAGTAGCAAACTCCTTTAAGAATAATTCAGTGCGTAGGTTGTGTGCTTAACGTTAGCGAGCGCCTGTGTGTGTGACGCCGAGTAGCCTGTGAAGTCAGCAGTAAGGTTATAGCTGTGAACGTAGCAGTGCAGTGTGTGTACAGTTTAGGCTGTCGGTGATTAAATGCTTCAACTCCTCAAGGCCCGAGCCAAGTTCCCGTGTCTTGCTTGCCACCAGCTGATTAAAGTGAAGGGGTTAGCCCGGAAGTTGGCGAAACAACTTTTCTGGCGCAAACTCTTAATTATTTTGCTAATATTTGTCAAACACTGAAGAGGACTCTCTGCTCTCTACTCTGCAGGACACAACCTCTCAGCTGAGCGTGCACGCACACATTCATATAGAGCATGTGGGGGCGGGACTGATACAGACAGAAAGGCATGTGCTAGTGTGGCTAGTGGTCGTAAAATGTACACGCATAGCAAATCACAACTTGTTAATCAAGACTATTTTATTAGACTAAAGAATTAATATAAAAAGTAGCTGGCTGGACTTAAATGAGTGGTCGGCTTTTTGGCCTCCAGCCGGCGCTTATGGAAGCAACTTTAATCTGTCTCTGTCTGTGGCACTCAAGCCACTGAAGATGTAAATCTTTAAAAACAGTTCACAAATATATAGTTTAATTTTTAAAAAATATTCTTTAATTTCCTAAAACAGTTGGCCACAGTTTTTAACAAATGTTACTCAAACAGGAGGAAATAGTGAATTTGTTGGGGACTATTTTCAGCGGACGATTAATCCACATTTGGTCCTCTATAGTGAGTATTTGGGGCAGCAGGACGGTGTTAGTGGGATTGAGTCAAAATAAACTACAGTGTGCTTTGTATTATTGTTGGTTTTTAATTTATTGTTTTGTGTGAAATACTCCGTAACATGGTTTTTGGAAAGTGCTCTACAAATAAAGATTATATTTCCATAGTTTGTAAAACAGATTCTACTTAGTTTGATCTAAGGATTTTTTTCTTTCTTCTTACTTTTATTTTTGCTTAATTTGAATTAATTAAATGATATGTGCATTTACTGTAGATATAGATATAAGTTTGTGTCACCAGCTGATTAAAAACCGTTTCAACCCTCCACTGGTGTATGATTGTCATTTCGTTGCTTTATGATATTTAAACTCCTCTTTATGTTTGAAACAATATATATCTGCAACCTCTACTCTTCAACACTCTTCACTCTCATAAGTCTCTTCTACAGAGAACCAGATAAAAGTTAAATATCTCCCACGGTAAAGAGTCACACACTGACACACTGACCTTTAGTGCCGAGCAGCGTGGGGGAGCTCTGCAGGAAGCCTCCGATCTTCTGCAGAGTTCCTTCCTTTCTGCCGTGGATGCTGCTCCCGGAGTCGTGGCGACCCGCTGGGGCGGAGATCTGATCACAGACGACAGTGAACTGTGGTTAGACTACCAGCACGTACAGGGTAAAAAGCTGCATGTGGCTTACAGTACAAGCATACTGAAAACATGACTGGTGGGGTAGTGTAGTTGAAGCAAGTGATCTAAAACAGAGGACCTTAATGCAAAACAAATGTGACCTCCTTATGTAAGAATATGATGACTTCAGATTTGCAGTGAACTACTGTATGATGAATTAGTATTCTCCTAATGTAGGTTTTGCTATGTTGACTATGAATGATTTATGTTAATACATGTATCTTATGATGTATCAGAGCACATTTTCATGGTTATGCATGCGTCTTCACGTCTGTGTGTGCGTTGTCTGGTTGTCACCTCCTCTTGGTGTGGGGTCAGCTTTGGCGTCAGTCTGGTCCGTGTGTTCCTTCTGTTCTCTGCCTCCACCTCTTCCTATCAACACACACAGGAGAGAAATGCATACAAAATGAAGACACACAAACAAACAGACACACACACAAACAAAAAACTGAGCGTGTACTGAGTCATCTGTACCAACGGATTAGTAAGAGGCTGATGAGCAGAGAGGTTAGAAAGAGCTAAAAAAAACAACAACCAGAAAATGTTTCATAATGACATGACTGTTTGGGTGAGGTAGACATCAGGAGAAAAACATTCAGACACTTTGTGCGCCGGTCTCGGTGGTCGCTGAATTCCACTTTCACGATTTTACCAGCCGGAATAATTTTCAAGGAGAGAAAACAAGCTCCAATTTAGGGTTATTTACCTGCCAAAGGGGCTCGAAGAGTTGACAAGCTCAACTGCTACCAGTCAAAATATACGTATTGTCTGGGTGTCTCAGAAACACCCAATTAATCTTCAGTTTTCACTTTCGAACAAGACTCTGATGTCAGCGACGAGCACTATTGTCAACCATGTGCGGAAAACAAATGTAAGTGTCTATGATATTTTCTGCAGTTCCCAGTCAATGCAATTTTGAAGAAAGTAACATCTTTTTTCAAACGGTTTAAGATGCTTTTTTTTCTCTCTTTCTTTTTAGACCCCTGGCATGATAACCAGCTCGCCTACAGATATTTTTTCATCAAGTGAAGCATCTGATATTTTTCCCCCTGGTCTGCTGCCTGAGGGGTGATGAGTTGAATGACATGATGACGTATGAATACATGGGGAATGATTGCATAAAAATTCTAAATTTGGACCTTTACATTTTTCACCTTTTTAAAGAAACCTTTAGTTCACAATTTAAAATTCACAGATTGTTTCTGATGTGTCAGTTTCATATGTTACTGGTCTGCTCTGTTACGTCTTATTCCACCTATAAAAAGGGACTATTAAACAACTGCACACTTCCGTTTCCAGCCATCGTGAAATACAAAGAATGCTAAGAAAGGATTGAGTTTTGTGTTGCAATGTATCGGTGAAGGACAATGTTTCGCTGATAAGTGAACCTTTTGATGGCAACCACTGTCTTTTCTGTAAACTTCTACTGTGGTTTCATTTACGGCTTGAACATTCAGCACCAAGTAGAAAAAGCACAAATTATTCAACCTTCAAATTTCCTGAATATTGTTGTGGGGCAGCCTCAAATTAAACTGTATCAATGTTGTTTTCTTCTCTTCTTCAAGTTACACAAAATACTAACTGACGGTTTAAAGATGTACCGGGAAACTTTCCAAATTTTTTTTACACGCCTGCTTATTCTGCTACTATCACGATGAGCAGTCATACTATTTCTACACACAAGACTCAAATGAATGTGGTTGTTAAATCTTTGGTATCTTCTTAGGTTTCCAGTTTCCACTGATCGCTTGAGTTACTAGCTTCTTTCAGTTGTTCTTTGGCCATTTGACCGTAGTCATATTTATCCCCAGGGGTGCTGGGGTTAAACAGTCTCCCACCAACAGAGGCACCTGGGTTATTTTTTCTGCAGCCGTGCTCCCAGCTTTCAGGTGTAATTGTTATAAGGTTGGGAAGCCAATTCAATTCAATTTATTTTTATATAGCGTCAAATCATAACAGAAGTTATCTCAACACACTTTTCATATAGAGCAGGTCTAGACCGTACTCTATACTAAAGTGAGGGATGGGGCCTCCTCTCTACATCTTAAGCCTGGTTTATGGTGGCCTAAGTGAAGCCGGCGCGAGGTGTGCACGCCAGAAAATTACATCATCGCGTCTTTCGCGTGGTGCGGCGCTTGGTCGTGCATCTCTGAATTTTTGTAACTACGCACCTACTGCGCCTTTCATGTCAACATGGGCGCTTTCGAGGGAAGACTGGCCGAGCATGTTCTCCTGTACAGACATCTCTACAACTGTTCATTGAGAGGCCACAGGGACAGTCACATGTCATTAAATACTTGGAAAGAAAAGGGCAACACACTGGGGAAAGAAGAGGCTTTTTTGCTGCAGGCTGTGAAAGAATGAGAGATTGTTTTGTAAAAGCTAAAAAAAAAAGGTCTCATGGAAAGAGTGGCGACCCGAGGGGAAGCACCGAGAGACGGAAAATTATTTTGACTTGGAGGTAAGCGACAGTAATAATTACAGTACACAAATGCAATGTTTGGCGGTACGTCGGTGTTTACTACTGCTGCCAGGCAGCCTACTTTCCTTTCGGGTAACACTCGTTGACTTCTTGCTTATCCACAGAATATTTAGTTTGTACGCCTCCTGGCGTTTCGGAGCATATTGTAACGAACAACGCGTTGAGCATAAACTCCTCTGTGCATGCTCGTAGCGCGCGCCATGGAGTCTCGCACGAGTATAAGCAAAGCTTTAAGGTGGCCACAGTGGGAGTCAGCAGTGCCCTAGACCACAGCGGAACTAGCCACCACAAAATTGGGGGGAAAAACGTGTCGGAAATATATATGCAATAAAAAAAAAAAAAAAACACAAACTTAATTTGAAAAAGCAGTGATTTGTCTGTATATTCCTCATCACTCCTCATCAGTACAACAAATCCCTCGACATATTTTGGTACTGTAGCAAATGAAGCGCTTCTGACTCACAACTAGCCGTTGGGGACGAGGCCGACCTGAGAGGGTGGCTCACCAACCAGGCAGTGGAGTGGGCGTAGTGGACGCCCTAAACATGCTCCACTTTGAAAAGCAGAAAAAAGGTCAAAACATGTGAAGTCATCAGTGACTCAGTGGACGTCTTTAAAAATAATCTGAGGAAGGACGGAAGAACGGAACGGAGAGAGAGAGAAGTACGGAGGGAGAAATTGGTAGAGATAAAAAATTTGCATAATGGAGCTGGAATGTGTGTGTGTGTGTGCAGGTGTAAGGAAGAAAGAAGTGGAAAGATACAGATGAGTAGTGTAGTGATAAGTGATGGCGATAAACCCTAATTGGAGTGTGAGAGTGGGGAAAGTAAACAAGATGAAACGTGTGTGTGTGTGTGTGTGTGTGTGTGTGTGTGTGTGTGTGTGTGTGTGTGTGCGTGTGAGAGAGATGAGATGATAGAGGGAGCGTGTGGAGAAAGTAAATGAGACGTGAGATAATGTGAATCAAGACTAGGGACAAAGAAAGACGCAGAGAAGATAGTGAGAGGCAGAGATGTGCTGCTAGTAGATGGTTTGGTGCTAGATTTTGAAGGAACGGATTCTAATTCCCCAGTGTTGATATGAGCACTAGTCCAAAAAAAAATGGATTTTTGTAATGACGAGGCCGTTTCTAAATTTCCTCAAAAATATCTTTTAGAGATGTCCCGAGCTGATCCCAAGGATCGGTACCGGGGGCCATTCCGGACATATTTTAATAGATCGTGTCAGCTAAAATAAAGCCTTGAATAACTTGATCCATCCATCCATTATATGTAACAGCTTATCCTATTCAGGGTTGTGGGGGGGGCTGGAGCCGATCCCAGCTGGCATTGGGCGAAGGCGGGGTACACCCTGGACAGGTCGCCAGACTATCACAGCGCTGACACATAGAGACAGACAACCATTCACACACACACACACATTCACTGAATAACTTGATAACAGGACCAATTAAACTCGTCTGTTGTCTGGTTAAAATTAGGACCGCCAGACTCTTTAGGAGTACTATTTTCTCCAAATCCCACGCCAAAGAGCGTCTGTATCTTTTTGTTCGCGCAATGACATCAGTCTATATGCAGCCCCAACACACCACCACACGCAGCCAGATAGCTTATCTAAAGGTTACAATCTACATACAACTGGAATACTCTTAGCAATGTAAAATGTGCTATTTTCATAGGATATCTATTTTTAGAAAAAATATTTTCATGCTGCCACCCGATGCAGTAATAGTCCATGGTGAAGCAAAAGTACGGTAGCATATGGAACAAAATGTTTTTGAAAGGCTTAATGCCAACGCATATGGATTGAAGCTATTTCATTAGATAAAAACATGTTGTGAAAACTGAGACAATTACAGGATGGAGGACGGAGCGCCGCGTCGCTTGCTGTGAGATAGAGAGAGACAGAGAGAGAGAAGGTGGACTGCAAGCAACGTTTCTGTAAGTTATTATTAATAATAATAATTAAAATGTCAACGTTATGAATGAAGTTTCAAACTATTCGGTACAGCCCTTATTATACATGCGTATAGGGCACACACGGGACACAACTTTTAGAGTTAGACAAAAAGTGTGATTATTTTCACTTTCATTTCGGACCATAGCCATGTTCTCCGTTCACGTTCATTATGATATATTTATGTTCGGAATTATAATAGTTGGGGAGTGGCTTTGGAGGCAGATCTTAAGGGATTTCTCTCTAGATTTAGGGACATTTTGAGCTAGTCAACAGCTAATGCGGCTAGCTACTTTCATCGGAAAAGAGTTGGCAACACAGGGCTGAATCATTTTTAACAATCTAGTGTACTCTTGCTAGTCTCCAAGATCGCCCAACCTGCCTTTAAGTAATTAAAAGTATTGGATCAGACTCTGTGTCAGCAGATACCCAATATTAAAGGATTGGGATCAGGGGGAAAAAAAACCTGATCGGGATATCCCTAATATCTTTGACATGTCTGTATTAAAATTTCTTGTTACTTATTGGCCGACACATACATGATACATACCTGTCTGCAATAAACTAATATCGGCCAATATATTGGGTTAAAATAAGTCAAAAAATACCCAGCCCTATACACTTGCTCCCAAACATGTGCTGTTGCATTCATACATACTGTATCCATAAGACAAAAGTTTATCATCCATATATACATGTATTTCTTTAAGAATAAATTGAAATGACTAAGACTAAGCCACAATCATTACCTTGGAATAAGTCTGATGACTGAGTCATCTAAATACACTGTGATTTGGAGGACTAGAATACAGGCGGTGAGGACAAAGAAGAAATGGGGAAAAAAAAGACTACAAGCTATACTGTAGGAAAATAACAGTTCTATAATACAGCTGTTATATAATACAGCATATCAGTGTGTATGGCAAGTCGACTCCACAGTGCGGTGCACAGCACTTCTGTTGACAGGGCCACGCTAACACAAAAATCATAAAAGCTAAAATTTCAGATAAAGATTTTCTGGGACAGCGGCGACGTCTCCTCTAAAGAAGAGCCACAACATCGTCAATAAATCATTAAGAAGTCATCTTCTGAACAGACAGACGCGGCTGGCTGGGAGAGATGAGGCAACAGGTGAGACCGAGAGGAGGATGGACAGTTGGAGGAATGACTTAAAGAGGTTAAAGGACAGAGAGACAAGAAGCGAGAAAAGAAGAAAAAGAAGAGATAGAAAAATGAGAGAGCAAAATGGAGGAGGACGGAAGAGAAAACGATTGTGTGCAAAGAGAAAAAGCTGAAGCCTTTTATTTGCTTGCCTGTTTGTTCACATTGTGCCAGTTTACATGTTCCAGACTGCCAACACTCCATTATCTCTGAGAAAAATTGAATGGTGCAGGACTCTAGATGGCTGATGAAATCGGCTGCTGTGTCGCTGCTGGGTCACTGCCTACAGATGTCAAACCCATCAGATAAGAACCTACTTTACCATGCAACTCCCTGCCTGGGTGGCACATGGATGAAATACCGGCACTCTATTTAAGTGGGAGCAATTAAATTTACATTATTCCATAGATTTTGACAATATAATTACTTTGAAAAACAAGACAATTGGCGAGAAGATTGGAAGACTTGCCTTGGACAATGTTTGAGCAGAAAGAGGAACACTTCTCATGTGACAAGCATTTGGAAAGTAATCCTAATTATTAAATTATGATTAATAATGACCAAGGAAAACATAAAAACAACAGATTACATGAAACTTGAATCAAGAAATATAGTTAAAAATGCAGCCTATCCATTTGCTAACATAACTGCTGATGTGATAAACCAATATTGGCAGACTGTATTGACTCGGCTGTGCATCAGTCTCAACATGATTTCCAGAAAACATGGTCCTAACTTTAGAAAGTGTAAGCAATTAACACTGGCATGGAACAGACTGACACTCATCTCCACCATTTGGTGAACGCAATTATGATATCGACAACGTCGTGAAGCAGAAGCCGAGAAAGTTCCTTGAATAACCCGAGCATGAAAGCGATCAGTCTGAGCGTTCTTTAGATAAGAGATTTGATAGCAAACCCTCTGATAGACAGAGGAAGGAGCATAATAATATTCTTATTTTTAAGATACAAAGTGAGATTGGAATGGTTCATGTTTTTACGGTTTAAATTAAATGTTTTCTCTAATGTATCAAATTATATTTTGGCATTCTGCATAGCACAATCATCCAGAAAGCTGTGGGAATGACATAATCAGCTAGGACGGTGCAGCCTCATACATTTTATCAAATTGTAATTCGTGAGGCCAGTTTTTGTAAATGCAAAAGTACAGGACAAAGTGATTCCGTAGCGACTCAGTCACACACTCAGCTGGGAGCATTGTGGGCCTGTGGTCATACAAGCGGGCCTGTAATAAGAATTTTACACTTCGACCCGGAGTTATCCACTTAAGTGTCCTTGAACAAGGAACTGAATCCCAACAATTTCAAGGAGCACTGCTCTGTGGCTCAACCTCAACTCTGACCTCCCTGTAAGAGGGACGAACAGGCCACAGCTAGATTGTACTCCTCCGAAACACATCAAGAGTCTCTGGCTACAAGAGCACAAAGCAGACCAAAGCTGTGCTTATTTTTCCCCCAAATACTCTCTAGTCAACGTGGTGCGAATAGAAAGAAAAGCTGTTAACGACGGAAGACTTAAGACACATTTTCATGCACAAAAACGATCAAATGACCATGTGATCAAGGCAGAAGCACAAGCAATGTGGAGCTCATGTAAAAACCACACTATGATTAAATGTTAATGCGATTTACCTAATAGTTACAATGAGCATGATCAGAGTAAGATATGTAGAGTAGTCCTAATTGAGTTACATGACTGAATGGTTTGACCTGTAAACACCGTATCCAACTATGAACAATCAGTTTTTAACATTTTTCAACACACAGCAATCTAGACGCTAAACAAATGCTGAGATAGTTCTGCTACTTTCTACTGAAAACTATCCCCCCCCCCCCCCATCTTGTAGGAGAAAAATGAGATTGGACAGCAGGCCTATACTGTTCCACAAGGTTATACCACATTAGCATCATGGAAGAAATGTGTTTTTGAGGGGAAATACTGGAGGGCATCTGTGACATTGCAGGATAATGTGAAGAGGGCGTCTTCAGGCATTAGTCACTTTACTCCGTAGCATGGAAATGGGTAAATTAATGGAACGCTCCAACAAGCGACCCATGTAAACATCCTCATTGGTGTGATGCTTTCCTATGGTTATTGGCTATAATCAGATAATGTGCAAGTAAATGCAGCCTATCTCTCCCCACTGTAAAACTCAGGAGAGGGAGCAAGACAGTTACGCCATCTGTTTTCAAATCTTTACTGATGCAGGGAAGGTTGGATGAACATATTACATTGAGTGTTTCTCAAAGACAAGGATGCTTCCTTGGTAGGACAGGTCCAAGTCGGGTTCCATAGAGGCTCAGGAAGACTCCTTTCTAGCTTTCGGGGAGCAAACATTGGAACAGTCTAGCGAGTGTGCAGACGAAATGGACGTTATAGACAGATTCAAAACATGTAGGACTATTAAAAACAAATAAAATCAACAGGGCTTTGGACAATTATTCTAATTAATTAAGGTACAAAGCATAAAATCAATATGCTCTTCTCAAAGCTACCAGACTCCACTTAAAAACACAGTAATTTTAACTCACCAATTGTAAAGCACACTTCATTCAAACTCACCAGACAAAAAAATGAAATTCACCAAAACCGTCTTGGGTAGCTCTTTCCACTGTTCCAACAACCACCAACTCTGGTTTGATCAAAATAAAGCCATAATTCACCACATTAAATATTAAAAGTTATAAGATATTAAAAGAAAAACAGTTATGTTCTCCTCAAAGCGACCAGACTCCATAGAAAAACACCGCATTTTACCTCGCCGTTTGTAAAACACACTTCAAACTCGACAGAAACAAAATAAAACTCACCAAACCTGTCTTGAACGAGTCCGTCGCTTAGCGACGAAAGTCAGAACAAACTTTTAAATTAGGCCTTGTAGATCTAGTATGAGTGAGGATGCAGCAACTGGATTGAATCAGATCTGATCAGAAACAGATTTTGGCTGACTACTGAGGTGAAACTGAAAGTTTACTAGTGTATTTTCAATCGGTGGACAGGAAATATATTGTGCGCATAGAAATGTGGATGTTTTAGGAGCACGGAGGATAGAGACATGCATCCTTGAGAATTCTCTGAATGAAGGACTCAGTCCTTGGTAGAATTTGAAGGATCTTGGACATTGGAACAGTCCTTTGGCGGGATTCGATGATGTAGCATCCTTGAAATTCACAACAAATCACCCAAACAACAGCCTGTTCTCCCTGCTGCCCTCAGGTAGGAGGTACAGGACCCCAAAAAACACACCAGCAGACTGAGGAACAGCTTTGTCCCCCAAGCCTTGAGACTATTGAATAAATCACACACACACACACACACACACACACACACACACACACACACACACACACACACACACACACACACACACAAAGTGCAATCCAACCCCTGTGCAATATATCTTTGTTTTTTTCTTAAATGGATATTTTTATTGCTTCGTATACTTTGTTATTATATTTTATTGTATTATAATATATATGTCCTTCATATTTACTATTTATTTGTTTTCTTTTATGAAGCCTCCCAGGAAAAGCATTTCACACGATTGTACTTGTATAACCGGAGTGACAATAAACACACTGAATCTTTTCCATTTTCAATTCAGCCGTTGAAGGATCCTTCCTTGACTTTAAGAAACACCCAAAGTTTTCTGCATCATATCCTCACTGTTACTCATTCATTTCCCTGTACTCTTGTGAGGAAAGTTAGGAATTCAGGCCAGCAGCCTTCTGGTCAGAAACACTCTTTTAATGTTTACACTTTTGCTGCCGCTATAATGGAACTTGCTGTATAAATGTCTTTATGAAATGGTGCAACATATTCCTGGCGAGCAAGCCGCTTGGTAGCGCTGCATTTTTTGGCCCAGAAGTGAAAACTACACTAATGTGGTAAATGATGATGAAGAATGTGATGACTGTGATGAGGAATGTTTGTTTGTCTGCTTATGAGTATGGAAGGGTGAAAACATGATGCTGTTTTGTTAAGAAAAAAATGTACCTCAGGTTTTGTTCGTCGTTTACTCCTCCTGAAAATGTGAGACTTCAGAAAAGAAAGAACTTGGTTAAAAACAAGCAGTGCATTAACGTGCTAATATGCAAAACCACTAACTAAAAACAGAAGAGGAAAACTGAAACCTTTTAGGCTAACATGGTGAGTATCTGGTTAAACTGTGTTCACGTAGTGAAAAGCATTAGTAATGTTGCTAATTGTACTGTTAACTAGCGGTCTGATACAAACTGAGCACTGATTTTGAACGATGATCAAATTGTTACTGGAACCATGTTTGAGGTGTCTTGTGGAAATGGTGTACGACACACACAGTCAGACAGATTCAAAGACCGGAGAAGCAACAGGATGGCAGCGCCACCCACTAAGACTTGATTTTGACAATATAATTACTTAAAAAAACAAGACAAATGGCAGGAAGATTGGAAGCATCTACTAACAATGTTTTAAAAGCAGGAAGCAGAAAGAGGAACACTTCTCATGTGACAGGCATTTGAAAAGTAATCCTAATTATTAAATTATAATTAATGAATACGACAAACATGAATCTTGAATTGAAGGAAATATAGTTAAAATGCCGCCTATCCATTTGCTGTGATAAACTAATAATGGCAGACTATTGACTCGCCTGTGCATCAGGCTCAACCTGATTTCCAGGAAAAAGGGTCCTAACTTTAGAAAATGTAAGCACTTAAAGCTGCAGTGGGTAGAAATGGAGCAAATATGATTAAAAAAGTTATTTTTATAAAACGGTCACTATATCCTGACAGTAGTGCATGGGACAGGTAATCTGAATAAAGTCATGTGCCTCTGTGTCCTCCGGTGCTCCTAATGGCATCTGCAAGATTTTACAGACCTGAGGAAAACAACCAATCACAGTCGAGCTGGAGTCTTGCCATCTCTGAGCAGCTGTCAATCACTCGCAAACTCCGATCAAACGGTCAAACTAGGCAGCGCTGATCAAATATGAATCAACATTCTGTTACTGTAATGCCTATTTCTCTCCTCAAATGTTTTCAGAAACATCTTGTAGTGTACTGCTCATCTCCACAATTTGGTGAACGCAATTATGCAAAGATCAATAATGACATGAAGCAGAAGCCAAGAAAGTTTCCTTGAATAATCCAAGAATGAAAGCTACCAGTCTAAGCATTGTTAAGATAAGAGCTTTGATAGAAAACCCTCTGATAGACAGAGGGAGGAGCATACTGTAATAGTAGTTTGTTAGTTCACAGCACTAACATTGATAAGAGAAGTGGGACACCAAAATATGTACACAAGTAACAACTCATGTATCTTTTCAGTTAAATTTTGAGTTTGTCATGACCTATTCAGACACTAACGAGATGGAAGCACTGACATGTTTTAATGTTTCATGTCATTTTGAAAGGAAGCATTAAAAGTTGATATAGTCCAGGTCCTGATGGGATTTGATATAAAGTGTCACTGGTGCCACCATGGGGTGCAGAGTCTCATTTTCAAGCCCTGTTGGACCCCAAGTGTCCCCACTACTCCCTGCTCCATTCATGTTTAATGTTCAAAACCAATAGGCTCTGTCTGTTTAAAGATGCACATTACTCATAGAAATTGTGTGTTGTTCACAGAGTGTACGTTTAGTGAGTCACTGACTTGCCTTCTGTGAGACAGCCACAAAACACAGCTATTTAAGTGTCACGAGGAACATACCGAAAGAGGAAAACAAACCAAAGCGGAAGCAGTGGAAGCATTGTTTAAGATTAAAGTGCCAATGCAGTCTCCAGGACCATTACGGTCTGTGTCTTTTGAGGCCACCGGACTCTTTCAGTTGTGTTCCATTAATGCTGAAGGGAGTATTTGTACTGAAAAAACTACTGCAGTTAAATACATTAACTGATTAATAGGTTATATTCTGTTTTGTAGTTAAGGTGATTATAATAATGCTGTCCCCCTTTGGGGTTGACACAATGAAAGCAACACCTTACATTTGCGTCGATGCATCACAACTACTGCCAAACAGAAACTCGCGCACCACAAATACTCACCCACTCTATCCAATTAATGAAGAGCTAAAGCGCAAAACTGAGCGAGATGGATGAGTTGTTGTTTTTAGCTGACTGACCCGAGAAATTGCAAATCTGCAATTCCTGCTAAAAGCTCTAAGGACTTCACTGTTTGTCTGCGTCTGTCTGAGCGTTCTCCGACTCTCACTTTCTCCCCGACCTCCGTGAGGCCCTATTAAGTGTCCCATTAATCAGTGGTGAGCCCGCTCTCTGCCTGTGCTCCTGCTGACTCTCGGCTGGATCAAGGATAGGCCAAGATCCTGCTGCCACGGAGAGAGAGAGAGAGAGAGAGAGAGAGAGAGAGAGAGAGAGAGAGAGAGAGAGAGAGAGAGAGAGTGAAGGGATGAGGGGCAGAGGTATGCTGTTCAGATTATCTAAAATGTCATCTGACGCACATACTGCTTTTCTCTTACCCTGAAGCAACACTGGCTTTGAGTAGTTTAATATAATAAACATACAATACCCACTGTAAAAAGTTCCAGTTTCAAAAGAACTAAATAAAAATATTAGGGCTGTCAATCGGTTAAATTTTTTATCAGTTCAAAATGTACCTTAAAGAAAGATTTGTCAAGCATTTAATACTCTTATCAACATGGGAGTGGACAAATATGCTGCTTTATGCAAATGTATATATATATTTATTATTTAAAATCCATTAACAACACAAAACAATGACAAATATTGTCCAGAAACCCTCACAGGTACTGCATTTAGCATAAAAATATGCTAAAATCATAACATGGCAAACTGCAGCCCAACAGGCAACAACAGCTGTCAGTGTGCTGACTTGACTATGACTGCATGTGATTATCATAAAGTGGGCATGTCTGTAAAGGGGAGACTCGTGGGTACCCATAGAACCCATTTTCAGGTCAAGGGACCCCTTTGAAAATGGCCATGACAGTTTTCCTCGCCAAAATTTAGTGGAAGTTTGGAGCATTATTTAGCCTCCTTTGCGACAAGCTAGTATGACATACGTTGGTACCAATGGATTCCTTAGGTTTTTCTAGTTTCATATGGTACCAGTACCTTCACTATAGCTTTAATACTGAGCCCGCTACAGCCTCCGAAAGGTCGATTGCATGAACACGTTAAAGAAATTAGTGGCCTTAAAACTTTGACAGCCCTAAAAAATATGTAATTCTTATTTTCTAAGGAGGGCCTGGGAATCAATGTTACGATTTTAATCCATGCCATTTTTACATGATGGGGGGGGATCCATCTTCCATCGACTCAAAATTACAGTAGTGGCAGTAGTAGTATGCTGAATAGATTCTCTGACATTTGAACATCGTACAGCTGCGTTAAGTTAGGGTGCAGAAAGACAAATGCAGACACACAGCCCTGTTACACCATTGCCCTATCAAGCTGTATTTGTTAACCTGCAAACAACTGACTGTTTACACATCCAGCAGACAGACAGAGTCGCATTATCATTCATTTGGAGTCATGTCTGTGTCCATATGACCAACCTAAGATCAACATTCACTCCCCTTTTAGCTCTGGTTTGGTCTCCACCAACTCCTGAGAACAATAACTGACTATTTAGCCGCTAGATGTTCCTCTTTCTTTACCAGCTAATCTCAAACTTTATCTGCCTGCTGTGTGGTGCTAGGCAAGTAGCATACACTTGAGTTATTCATCGAGGTTTCTGCAGTTTAAGTGACCCTTTCACATTACACTCGATTTTTTCCGATCATCAAAAATATCCTCGCACTACATGCAAATGTCATGCGTGTTCTTTTCCAAAATAAGACACCGTAACTATTAGTCATTTAGTTACAAAATCATCAAAAGGCATGCTTTTATTTTACAGTGAACACTTCTCTACCCAAAGTTATTTTGGCAAAGTCTCAGGAGGATTCTTACTCTGTCAAAACCACAACTAATGACGCATGTAACATTTCCAAATACCTCCTCTTAAGCCACCAGAAAGAAAAAAAAGTCATCTTGCCTGGCTATTACTGTACATATTTAGCAGTTATTTCCATGCAGTTATTTCTCCAATGAGCCTCCGCGATGCCAACTGACGCAGTTGGTAGGAGTTTTGTGATGGAACTAGAAAGCCTCTATTATTACTAGGCTGTGTAACTGGAGTGGGAGAGGGACAGTGAGAGCTAGCTGTGATCAATTACATGTGTGATTGGGAACAGTATATTTCAGTAAGCATAGACTGTGTGACTTTATAATGTGCGGTTTTGAGTATATATGCAATGACGCAAGCATACAACATATCTGCGGACTTAACATTTTGAAAAATTTTCTATAGTGTAATAACTATATGTAATGTCTATGTGTATAAATATGTGACTGAACAATTAGTTAAGGCACTATCATGTTTGTTGGGTTGGCACTTGAGTATATTAAAAAGCTAATTAGTACATCCTATGACTTTTTTCTTAACGTTAAGGTTAATTAAACACATTGCAGCATGTGTCTGAGAGTAAATAATTACAGGCTATATTGTCTACTGACAATAAGAGAAGGTGCTTGGTTGCGACTGTGTGTGATAAAGTGAGAACATAAAGGAGATGCTGTGCTAATGGATGTGTACATTAAGTACAGGCTGTGCAGTTCGACTCCGCTCAGATCTAAACTCTCTCAGCAGCGACCGTCACCGCTGTGTCAGCCCCCTTCCGCTCTCTTTTTACCCTCCTCCATTGCCTTTTATTGTTCCTGCTCCCATCCAACCAACCTACCCACAATTCCTCCTCTTTCATCTTGACATTCAACTTCCCCCCCGAATCGCTGCTTGACTGCCACTTTCATCTTCCCCTTCTCCTCTTTCCACCCTGCTTTCTCCTCTTTTCCTCCTACCCTAGCCTCCTCTCCACTCCACTGCTGAATTCCCTCAGCTGTCTTTCTCCATCTGTCCTTCCTCCCAGTCTTCTTTCATTTCGCTTTCTTCCTCCCTGGCTGCGTTTCCCCCCTCTAACCCTTAACCAATCTCTCTCAATTTATTCTTTCTTTGCTGCCTCCACCTCCCTCTGCACTATTTTCCTCAATTTCTTTTGGCCCATTCTCTCTCGGTTTTAGAGCTCACCTTCTCCCTTTGTTTCCTCTGCACCTTATTCTCCCTTTTTTCTGTTGTTGGGTACTAAACGTTACATCAGCCTCCTTTATTGGCCTGCTACTGTATGAAGGCAGACAGGGTCATTGAAATGTTGACACTTCCGTGACCCCTGGGCTCTTGACACTTCAAACCCCACGAATCATTTTTCTCATGTTCAGATGAGGTAGGCTCCATTGCTTTCTAAGAAGAAACTGGGTCATTGCAGCAGCATGAATAGAGGTATTGGTTTAGAGAACAAAGTGTACAAAAAGAAAAAAAAAGAACCATCTCTAAAACATTGTGCATGAATGGCAATCTAGATTTTAGGTTTAAGGATTTTTATTTCATTGTCGTGCAGTTATGTACAACAAAAAAAATATCTTTATACTAGGGCTGTCAAAGTTAACGCGATAAAGCAAATTTGTTTTAATGCCACTTATTTCTTTAACGCATTAACGCAACTTGCGATTTTTAGGTAGTAGCAGCTCTAAAGCTAGAGTGAAGATACTGGCATCGTATGAAACTAGAAAACCTAAGGAATCCATTGGTGCCAACCATCATACTATAGCTTGTGGGAGGCTAAATAACGCTCAAAACTTACACAACGTTTTGGCAAGGACAAAATGGCATGGCAATTTTTCAAAGGGGTCTCTTGACCTCTGACCTCAAGATATGTGAATGAAAATGGGTTTTATGGGTACCCACGAGTCTCCCCTTTACAGACATGCCCACTTTATGATAATCCCTTGCAGTTTGGGGCAAGTTATAGTAAAGTCAGCACATTGACACACTGACAGCTGTTGTTGCCTGTTGGGCTGCAGTTTGCCATGTTATGATTTGGGCATATGTTTTATGCTAAATGCAGTACCTGTGAGGGTTTCTGGACAATATTTGTCTTTGTTTTGTGTTGTTAATTGATTTCCAATAATAAATATATACATACATTTGAATAAAGTATTTATTATTTATTTGCCCACTCCCATGTTGATAAGAATACTAAATACTTGACAAATCTCTCTTTACGGTACATATTGAAGAGGTAAAAAAAAAGTATGATTAATTTGCGATTAATCGCAATTCAATTGTTTTAATCGATTGACAGCCCTACTTTATACACACACAGAGTTTGTCTTCTTGTCCCAACCTCTTGTCTCAGTCTTTTACTATTGCCTTTTTAAAGGAATTTGTTCATGTTCAAAAATGTTGACTGAAGTGCCCCAGATCCACAGAATAAAATCTGACGTCGCATCACTTTGGATGTGCTGTAGAACCCCTCCCCAACTCAAACATCTGCATCTTTTTGTGGGCTTTTCATTACACTTCCCTCCCCTCTGTTTCTGTTCCAGTTGTCTCTCTTGAACCCAGGTCAGTCAGCAGAACCGCAGTCATTAGTGGAATTACTTAAGGGTTTCATCGCAGAGCTTACACCCATGTATAAATACTCCCACTGCTGGTATCAAAACAGAAAACGTCCGAGTTCAAAAAGACTGAGTCAAAAGAGCCTAGTTACATTGGGGGTGTACTTGTTACATGAATGTGGCCTAATATGTTCCAGCTAATGAGCTTTTGCCAGAGTATGTAGGCACATCGCTAACACGCCTTCGCTGTCTGTCTGCCACTTAGAAATTGTAATTGTAATAGTGGAATGTCTAGTCGTCATGTCGTTTACTTATTCTTTAATCAGATATTTAAAGAGTTAAATCACTGTGTGGCTGATTTTAGACTTTATTTCATTTAGACAAACTTCTTGTACGGCTGTTTGTGTTTAGACAATAATTAAGATTTGAGAAGTTTGGCTTCTTTTGGTGAATGAAAAAAAGCAGTTTTGTACAAAAACATGTTGATATTCCTTAAAGTAAGGTATCAAATAAAAGTATTGGAAACTCTTGTATCGTCTCGGCTCTATTGCAAAACTTCAAATGATACCTTGCCCTAGTTATGTGAAAACTACTTTCTTTTACCTCTACTTTTCAAACTGTTAATCAAAAACACTTAAGTGAGCTACATGTTTCAAGTAGCTGCATCACACAGTTGACTCATTCAGTTTCCAAATAGCTTTCCTCTTGGTGCTATCTCAAAACGAGTTTCATCTTTTATTCAGCAAGGTTCACTTTCCATGACTGTGGTGTCAAGATGCATCCCAGAAAACTGAGTCTCAAGTAGATTTACATAACGTCCGTGATCACTTCAGTTACAAAAATACCACGGCAACATTAGCGGACTGCTGTAATCATAATAATCAGCTTTCACTAATCGAACGTTTTAAATGGACAGTTAGGCTGTATTGAACTGGGGTTGTATGAGGTACTCATCCATAGTCCGTGTATTACTTACAGTAGATGGCGGTTGGCACGCCTCTAGTTTGGAGAAGCAGACAGGCACGGATGCAAAGCAATGTACTGCTGTGGACGGGGGCCAGCAGCCAAACATATTTTAGCCACCATAATGAAAGACTCACCTAAAAAAAAAAAAATCAATATCAGTTTAAGTGTACGCTATATTTAGAATATTTTCTGACAGTGAAAGTGGAACTTATCTATACTGTTTTTGTCAACCGAGTCTGGTGGCTTTGAAGAGAGCACAGATAAGATTCACTTTCAGTTCAGTTCTCCTTCAGCTGTCTGATGGAAAATAATCAGTGAATATATTCTAAATGTAGCGTACACTTAAAGCTGAAGTAGGCGAGATTGGAGCAAATATGATTATAAAAAGTTAGTTTTATAAAACGGTCGCTATATCGTGACAGTAGTACATGAAACAGGCAACCTGACAAAAATCATGTGCTCCGGTGTCCTCCGGTGCTCTTAACGGCATCTGCAAGATTTCACAGACTGGAGGAAAACAACCAGTCAGAGCTGATCTGAGGTCTGCTGTCCATCTGCTGTCCATGAGAACCGGCTGTCAATCACTCACGAACTCCGACCAAACGGTCAAACTAGGCAGCGCTGATCAAATATGAATCAATATTCTACGATATTACGTTAATGCCTATTTCTCGCCTCAAATGTTTTCAGAATCATCTTGTAGTGTACTGTTTAGCTGTAAAATGAGAAAGTTTGGGACGTGGCAGCCATTGTGAAATCTGTTGAAGGAACGTCAAGTTCCGGTCACATGACCGGAACACATCCAATAGGAACGCTCTCTTCCTGAAATGACCTGGGATTGGTCAAACTCTCCCGTCATGGATTTCCTAAAGCCTGAAAACAGAGCCATGAGGAGGTGCAGAAGTCTAGTTTTCTCTCAGAACACTTGAATTACAATATGCTGAAAGGTTATTATGGAATTTTTGCCCAATGATGCCAAAAATATACTGCCTACTGCCACTTCAAAAGAATATAGATTTTTTTTTTTTTTTGATGGGCCTTTCTTTTAGGTGGCTAAAATATGTTTTGCTGCCGGCCCCGTCCACAGGAGTGCCTTGCTTTGCTCCTGTCTGTTTCTCCAAACTGGGGGCGTGCTAACCGCCGTCTACTGTGGGTAATACACTGACTATGGATAAGTACTTCATACATCACCACTTCAAAAGACCCAAACTATCCCTTTAATGTGCGCACCAGTGTTGTTACTTTATTTTAACAAAATGTAGCATTATTTACCCCTAAACTGACACATTTTAAGTGCTGACGATTTTACAAACTGCTCTACAGGCTAAGGTTGACAGTATTTTGTAGAAACATTTTGTGGATGGGTAGGTGACTTAATCCTGTTAAATATACATCTTATTGAGGGAGATTTAGTTTTATGGAAAAATACAATGGAGTGTGTGTCATGATAAATGTGTGCCAGATTTCCCCCGACAATGTGATGCCATGTATGAGCACCTCTCTTCTATAAATGGTCTTTTTGGTGTTTGTCTGCTAAATCACTGCAAACCAAAATGCTCTTTACAAGAATAAGTAGATTTTAAATGGACTCGGCTTCGTCAGTTTTATTATTTTTGAACATGGTAAAAGCCTACATGTATTCTGATTTGCATTTATAACCTTGCCCTTGGTGACAAACAGTTATTCAGGGAAGCCTGTTGTCACTGAAGGTGTGAAAATTGCTGTCAAAATACTGCCAACAAGTCCCAGAGCAAGGGTGTCAAACTGATTTATATCTGCCAACCTGCACTGAGATGGGATGGCACCATAACTACGATCAACCCCCAACAACAGGAGTAAAACTTGTGTAGGCTCTACATGACATATTGTAAATGAAAACAGTGTTATGCTTGTATACTGGGGTTAGTCACATATCCCCTGGGAGTTATATGCTCTCAATTCAACAAAACAACAAGATATAAAACAACTACCAACTCTAGAACAGGACTTTCTTGGAATATAAAATAAATACGTTATTGTTAGATGAGGCATTTGGATTAATTTAAACATATCATATCATATAATTCAACATTTTTAAATTATTTTAAGCCCTCGTATTTGTTTGTATTTTTTTTACTTTTAAATCTGAGACTGGATTAAATACAACTGTAAACAGTTAATTTACAACGTACAAATTAGGACTTGCACAGGACAGTACAGTGGGTTGATTAAATGGGAAATTACATGTTTGATAAGAAATGCCTCGTTCTGCAATAGGGCTGGGCAATATGGTTGAAATCATCATCATCATCATCATCATCATCATCATCATCTTAATATTAATACATTATAATTTGCAGTGGTGTAGGACTTGGCAGTATCTAGCAGTGAGGTTGCAGATTGCAACCAACTGAAACTTCTCCCGTGTGCCAAGCGTGTCGGAGAACTACAGTGGCCGAAGTGGAAATGTGAAAATGTGAATGGCCCTATCTAGAGCCAGTGTTTCATTCTAAGGTAACAAAAAGTCTTATTATCAGGTGATTATACACTATAGAAAACATACTTATTAATATTAAATTCCATTTCTGCCAATAGATCCCCCTAAATGCTACACACTGTTCTTTTACTGAAAGCAAAAAGCGTGATCAAACTGATGAAAATGAAATAAGAAAAATAACAAAATTCCGCTGTTAAATTAATGTAATGTATGCGTAAAAACCCCCCCCAAAAAAACAACTTTTCTTTGTTGGGTTTCAATTGCAGCTTTCTCAGAATCATTGATTTCACCAGCAATTTATAAAAAGATAATCATTACGTTAATTACATTATTACATTAATATGAATCCGCTGGAAGTCGATGAAGAAATATTCAACCCTGACAAACATGAATGCCATTGTATATATTTTGTTGGCTAATAGAAGAAAGACATTTCTACTGTACTGTGTTGCAGTGACGGAGTTTATGGAGCAAAGTTACTGCATTCAAATGTGTTTTGAGTGCTTCTTATGATGCTTTATCAGAACAGAACAAAAGATGCAACATGAAAAGTCGTTTGCAGGTTAACCATACGAAGCACTGTTATTTTACACCGTATGAAAAAAACACCCGTAGCCCGAAGATTGCAGCATTATCAAGTCACCACTTAAAGGCTGCTGCACTTGTCAAAGAACATCTCAACCATGAGTAACAAGCAAAACACAGTCTCCTTTATTTGTCCTTTGATATTATCTTGATATTATCATTTCGTCATTCTGGTCTGTCATGCGCGAAATTGGCTTGATGGCTTGTGTTGAACTTGCTATTAAAGTAACTTTATCAGTGGTAAACTTAAAACACTGAGCACGTGCAAGTATGAATTACCGACATAAGGTGTTTTCATGCTTAAGAACTCCGAATAAATCAGCACCTCCCAAACTCACTGTCACTTGGGATTATGTGGAACCAGGGGAAATTCAGTGTTTACAGGATGAGCAACAAGCAGGCAACACTGTGAAATTACAATAATGATGATATATAATATTCTATGTAGCTATATATGGAACAAGGGAGTGGAGTATAATATCCACAATCTATAGGACAAAATGAAAGAGGCAGCAGGAAAATACTGACTGGTTTATATGCCTTATCTGCTATTTGCGCAGAGATAACTCGATTTTCATATTAGGAAACTTAAAATTCTAAATTAATAACATCAAAGAGAAGAAATAATCAGCAGAAATTATGGTGTAAAATTATCGTTGCCTTTGTACAATCTTGTACTTTGCATCCGTCAACACAATTCTTATTTTTCCGAATGCAGAAATGTAGGTTTTCAAGACGCTTGCCGAAGAGAGAAAAAGAAAAGGAAAATAGTGAGTGATTTCTGAAACAGGAGCCGCACAAGCTGCAACCAGTGTTGACCTTTGCAGACAGTGACAGAGGAACAGTGATGTGACAAGTGAACTGTGCCCGACCTTGTGTTTCTCTGAGTGGGATGCTTGTTTAATATGTTCTCTGGGGGGAGTGAGTATGTATGTGTGTGTGCGTATGCGTGTGCTACCACTAAAGTGAGTGTGTTTCTCATTGTAAGTGGTATTTATGATTAATGAGATTGTTTTCTCACCTATGCATGTGAGAGTTTTACCATCTATACTGTATGCTTTATATCTACAGGAATAACTCGTGGTGTAATGTTAATGTCACTAAAAGTAAGCTTTTTTTTCTCCAGGTATTGAGAATAATATTCTGTTAAGATTAAGGACAAATATGCATATGAAGCAAAAATATGGTTTTGAATCATGTATTACATCTTCTTTTATTAAGATGCCAAAAGTCTTTAGTTGCACAATTAAGAACCGGTTTTCTTCCTCTACATATTGAGGTTGGCAGATACTATAAAATATTCAGGAGGGGAAATAGATTCTGTAACCTGTATGATTTGGCAGAAGTCACATTTTCTTTTCTATCTATGATTATTCACTGTAAGAGAGTCAATTTTTTTATGAAATGATTCAACAAAACCCTGAAATATTCTGGTGTATAAATATTCAAAAATGCTGCTGCTAAACTTTTGTGCATTTACATTCGCTAATTAAGGCTAGATGGACTATTTCATTAGTCTTGTGTTATTTTCCAAGTTATAATTATACAGTATACATTTTATAAATCATTTACAAATTTAGTCGTACAGATAAAAAGGTCTGAAAATGTGATTATGAAAATGTGCATTGGTTTTCTTTTTATTTGGAATAATGTAAGTGCTGCTCTCTGGATCTGATTTATATTAATTTGTGGCGTCTTGTAAACCCATGCAGAGCAAATACGTACATACGTGTGTCACATGCCTTCGGGAGCCAGATATAACAGAGGCATTAGCCTACTTCCCTTGCATTAGTCGGAACAAACAAATTAACATAAGTGCAGCTCCTCAACGGCATTAAATGAAATTCCAGTGAGGCGGTGTCCTGAAAACAACCTTTACCCTGTTCACCCTCCAGTGCAGCTTCACTTTTCTACAAAGTCTGCTCTTGTTCCCATGGAGCCTCTTTGGTCTGTTCTAGCATTTGTCTTCAAGACAATGTGTGACTTGCAATTGGTTTCACAGAGCATCCATAGTATCGACCAGTTCACAGGTTGTAAACTCGGTTTCCAAATGGTGAAGGTGGGACTGGCTTGTTGACCTTGTTACATGTACTAGTCACAGTTTGCCTACACGGTATGCAAATTACATTTGTTGAGCTTCTGGCATGTGCTTGTGCTCTGTGCACACACGGCTAAAATTGTATGTATTTTCTACTGCACATGTTTTGTATGTATTCTATTATATGTGACATATTTTATGATGGTGCCTTTCTACAGAAATATTTCTATCCTTGTCCTATACCTAGGGCTGTACGATTAATCGAAATTCATTTTTATGTGACAAAAAATTCAGTTATGTTTGTATTAGCAGGGAGATCCGTTGCAAGACAAACACTCCTAATTTCTCTATAACAACAAATGACGACTGTGTGACGCTCAGCGGGAGCTCTCGCAGGGAGAGAGAGAGGCAGTACACTTGTGAGAACAAAAGGCAGTGAAAGAAAAAGATTTTTTGGAACAACAAAAATGTGCGTCGCTGAGGAAGAATAATTAAATGCAAATGTATCCACCTCCGGTGTACTTGTACCATAAAGACTTGTAGAGTCTGCTGTGTAGAACTGGATTCAAAGACGATGATGTAAAAAGCACCTGCGTTACTTTGCAAGCAAGTTACACCATGGATTAGTACAACCGCCTGGAACATTACAAAATGGCCAGGAACTCTGCGTTCCAATAGCCATACTATTCAGTGTGAAATACAAAGATTTAGTAAGTCCCAATACATAGTATGTCAAATGCAGTATGCCAAAAATACCAGGATGTCGTACTGCATCCGGTCGCATTTTGCAGTATGCAAGCCAGCATGCTTTTCTGGCTATTCTGATCCACAAACCTCTGTGCAGCGGAAGATACATCACTAGTGACGTATCTATAAAATAAACACGAGAGAGAACAGACAGATGACAGCTGATGGCAGCTCACTCACAGCTCACTGACAGCGAATTGACAGAAGCCGCAATGACAGACAGCGCATTCAAGTGTAAGTAGGCTACCAACGTTACATATGTGTGTATAACGTGAATACATTAAGGTAGGCTGTGTTCCATATCGCATAATTCTTTTTATCTCAAATTTTGTGCTACGGATATGAGCAAGAGGGACAAGTTCAAGGCGCAATGTTGGGACTAAGTAGTATGTCCTAATTGTGTGTATACTGCATACAACAGTATGTACTTTGTAAGGGCAGCTGCAGTATGTACTGCAGTAAAAAAAAAAAAGTATGAAATTTGGACCGAAATCTTCAGCAGAAATCACTGACCACTGAAACATCCAGTGGAGCATAAAAAAAAATACAGGGGTCACGGCACAGATTATTACCTAGGTGAGCCAAAGATATCGCTCTGATCACCACTGCAAAACAATAGATTCATGTGTTGCTGGACAAATGCAACTCAACGTTTTCTCGCAACTTTGATTCAGATGTTGTGCTAACTGTCCTAATGTTGTACACTTAAATCAAGTGTCGAGCAGCAGTTAAGGCAGACACACATTAATGTATCATCTGAGTCTACAGGCTGTAATAATGCTCTAATAACTGCTGGAGGAAAAAAAATGGTTTGCCAACAGATCAAACATTGCGAAAGCAGTTTTCCCCAAAAGCCCAAGTGTTTTGGGACGCAAGTTACACCTGGCTACATGTGACCTGTGTATACTTACAATTTTTATAATTTTTTAACACACAGAAAAACATTTTTTAACATGAAAACACTAAATAAGACATAAAAAATGTGTCACTAAGGGAGGAAATCATGATCTCAATTCTGAGTAGTAAAAATCATGATTCTCATTTTGACCAGAATCATGTAGCCCTACTTTTATCTCTATAAGTTGTATTCTATTATATGTAAAACATACAAAGAGGGCAACAGAGAATGAGAAAGGAGAAATCACAAGAAATGATTGTCTAATGCCAGATTCAAAACCAAAGATCTTGCAATCACGAAATTTGCACACAATGGCAACCTCACTACATACGTTTTAATACCTCCGTTTCATATATCACTGTATTATTTCAAACCCAGTTCAAACATATTCATGGGAAACGTTTTGAGTTTGCTATGTACTGGTGTATAAGTGTCAAATTTTTTAAGTACAACTGCTGTTGCTCCATTCTCAGAAGTAAATGTTAAGGCAATCCTGCACTACCGGTGCTAGACTGTTAGTAGCTTAGGGAAAGGTTCCACAGTGACATTTTCTCCACAGAACATGTGTGAAAAATGAACTATCATCTCCGAAAATAACTGAAAAAGCCCATCTCTGTGGCTCATGTTGCACTGTTGTTTTTTTAGTTTTCAAGGGAGGATTTATTTTTAGGAAACCAGAGGGGAACATGGTGTACAAATGCAGGATCATAGAGTGGGGATCACGTGCACCATTTTTGTAGTTGGAAACAGATAGTAGGAAATGTATCCACGAAGGGAAATAGAGTTGTGTTCAAACCACCTCACGGATGAACTTGCATAATAATTTTTAATTATCTCTTACTATGGATATAAAACATGTTTTAACACGTGGTGAATGTGTGGACAAGCTGCTTTTGTTTGACTGGATCTTACCTTATCCATCTCTCCGCTCTTCCTCTTGCGTGCAGAGCGTGTGATTTTGACGGTGACGGCGTTCTCCTCTCCCTGGCGCCGCAGAGCCATGCGGTTTGGCTGCAGAGGGCTGAAGGAGATCTCCATCTCCGGCCGGGGGAAGCGGCTCATCCTGCCGTTCTCTGTGGAAATCTCAGAGGAGTCCAGCACGGACGGATAGCCAGCAGAGCCCTGTGGGACCGCACGTGATTTTAAGGTTAAAGGTCATTTCATGGTCACTCAGGAGAGAAATGTGTCTAGGTCTGAGGATACAGGCTGGTCTGTCTGTTACTACAAGGTAACGAACATACTGATGCCTTTAGACCTTCATGAAGAATACTACAGACCCATCTTTTCCATATTCACTTCCTCTCATGAGCTTACCTGACTGCTGACTGACGCTCTGGTATCCCTCCTTCCTCCTGACTTCTTGTTAATGGGTTCACACTGGGGTTTCCCAACCAATGTCGCAGGGCTCTCATTGCTTTTAGTCTGTCACAGGTAGAATAAGAAATTGAAAACAACGTAAAACATGATTACAGTTGTAACTTTCAACCCACATTTACCTTCCAGGTGACAAAGCTCTACAGATAACAAAGAAGATAATCCTCAGCATTTTAAAGTGCCTCCTCTGTTTCTGGAGCTGAGGGTTTCTCACGTACAGATGCTGTTAAATCCACTAGACAGTGTGTCAAAAAAGTTTAACACTACTAATGTCAACATACCGTGAAAGACGACCATTCCTTGTTGTACAATGCTGTTAAGATGTACTCAAGCTCAAAACAAGAAATTCAAAATGATCCAGTCATAACAGTTTGTGGTCTGCTGGCCACATTTTCGCTTGAGGACATTCCATGAATAAAAAAAGTCAAAAAGTGAAATTTTCCGTGTCACTGACATGCAACTTTGTGTTTTGAGTCTACTCCATTAATTTTCTTACTGTCTTTTATCATATTCACATTCCCACTGTGCAATTAAACCTCGCAAATGATATTTGAAAACATGCATTTTTGGCTTCAAGAACGAAACAATAACTACAAAGCTGTGTACTGTTTTAACCTAATTTAAAGTTGCAACATGCAACTTTTTAATGTAAAACTAAAAATACAATCGTTTCCAGTATATGTCTCTCTTTGACGTTGTTTTGGGCCATTTGGACACGAGGCAAATTCACTGTGATGCTGGAGTGATTTGAGAAGCTACCTCCGTTTTGATAGATTCTGTATAAAGATAGAGTATTTTCAGCTCAGGTGTGCCTTAAGTAGAACAAATTGTAAGAGCATTCTGATATATTTGGGCGTGCAAACTCCTTTAAACTGGCAACATTATGATCCACCATGAAAATATTCTAAGAGATATAAATTCAAGATGAACACTGCTGCTATTGTTGAAGATGAAATCACAAATCTTTAAAAAGCCACCTTTTAAACAAGCAATCACATTTTGGATGGAGTATTCCTTTGAGACTGACCTGTGTGACTGTGCCCTCCTCTTTGGCATTTGAGGCCTTGAGCTCTTCCTTCAGTCGTAGGACTTCTGCCTCTCTTTCAGACAGAGCAGCCTGCAGCTCTGCCACGCCGACGCCACCATCATCACCATCACTCTGTAACACGAAGTACATGGACACTGAGGATGTTTTCTGTCCCCACCCTCTTTCAATGTTATGCTTTTCACCAAAAATGTTATCCAGAGCTTGGTTGGAACCATTAATGCAATGCAGTATAATTGAAACTTAACAAGTAACTAATAATGAGGATTGTTTTTGGACTAGGAAGCAGACTACATAACCGTTATTTATCGGTAAACATCCACAAAATTAAAAGTAATTTATATCTCAAAATTCCAACAGTATGAAAAAATAGCAGGCTTTAATTAACCCCCTTTGCAAAAATATCATTTGCATCTGAAAGGACGAATTATTCCTTAACACTTTCTAATGCATATATTGTAAACAAACACAATGAACTCATATATTGCTTTCCTATACAAATCAGAGGTTGCCATTTATGATGGGAGATGTACGGCTCATATTCAGGGAGAAACAAAAATAAAGCTACACAACATTTTGAGCGAGCACACAACCATGAAACCCTAGATAGGCGTGACCAATATCCCGAGGCAAATGTACAAGACAACGCAGTCATTGGAAAACTCTAGCGAGATTGAGCTGTATGTGAAACAAACCACCATGACTCTGGTCCCTAACCCTCACCTCACCCTGAAAACATTAAAAAAACATTAGTTTTGACAGACAGCAGTAGGATCCCAGAGCAAAATATAGTGTTGGCCTGGAGTGACATACGGCTAAAACGAACGGATATGAAACAAGAAATGTCTTTAAATGTGGGAACAAAATGACAACTCGGCTGTAGTTGGTATCAAACTTCAAAAGGTTTCTAAAAGTGTCTAAGCAAGCACTAACGCTAACGCTCCTGGGATGTGGACATGGGCAACAGTGCATGCTTTTCACTGGACATTACTTTCTGGCAACAAATAATAATGCTTTCAATAATCCTTGTATGATTAGCGCTGCAGTTTGGATATTTCACTGCTGCGCTAGGTTTTGCACTGTGTCGCACGTATCGAGTTTCCTTCATATCATTTGTGGCTCTTCAGATACAAAGACGCCTGCATAAAATTAGTTGCAATTCTCTCCCAAATTTTGTAATCAATGCAGCAACATCAGACACTGAGGCGAGCATCAGTTTGATTTGGTGAATCATTGCAGCCTGCCCTTCACACTGTCTGTTCTCTAGCTATCCTGGGGAAACTGCCTGGTCACAATGAGAGAAATTATGTTATTTTGAAAACCAAACAAAAGCTCAGTGAGGACAAAATGTTATTTTGAAAACCAAACAAAAGCTCAGTGGGGACAAAATGTGAGAGCGCAAAGAGCAAAATACTGAAAAGAAAGTATATATGTGTGGAACAGATACAGGGCTCCACTTTAACGATGATGATTCACCTACAAAACCTCCTGCAATTTACCAGAGAAGGAAAGGGAAGAAAGATGGAACTAGTCAAACTGATGACCCACAGCTTGATAAGCTGCTCAAAAGTGTGACAAAAATGGAAGAATCTCTGCCACAAAGTACACTCATCTGCTGTGTAACTTTACAGAAACCAATTAGTAGAGAGAGTAAAAGCAAGTAATTCTTATTTATCTTAATCTGTTCACTTTTGCTGCCCTCTCCTCCCTTCCTTCTGCAGGGTTTCGGTAAAGTTGCTGACTGAGTCTCTTTCCCTGCACAACATTAGGGTCTGCTCTCCCACTAAATCCTATCTGAAGGCTAAATCAACACTGAGTGAAATGGGGCAGAAAACTGTTGATGTGGTTCAAACTTTCAGTAAAGTTTCACCTCTGGCTAAACCCCCCCGATCAATAGTTTCACAGCAGGTGTTTTGCCTTGACGGATGATGGGAACAAATTGCTCTGACATCATTGATTGGAGTGTGTACAGAGGTGAAACATAGGATGTCTCCAATAGAGGAAAGCAGCTACTTGTTTTTTGTTACTGAAGGTTGAGTGATCCATTAAAAGCCTCAGGACTTTATACACAAGAGGCATGTTAACTGACTAAGAGATGTGAGATACTAATACTGCAACTGCATCTTCTGCCTCATCTTCCTCTCCCCTTTAACTGAAGCAGATCTAACACTTTAAGATGTTTCACTCAAATTCTCGTGGTCAGTCTCTGGTGTAAAAAGCAGCCGGTTCTCACAGTTTACATCTCCAGTGTGTGGTCCCTGTGTCTGTCATCATCGTTATGTTATACTGACCTCTTGTGGTGGCTGTGTGTTATCTTGGCGAAGCTGTGTGATGAGCTTGTCTTTCTCTGCTTGGCTGGAGAGAAGCTTCTGTAGCTGGACCTCCAAAGCTGCTACCAGAGTGTCTCTCTCCTTCCTCCACTTCTCCATGATCTGCTCCTTCTCAGCCAGCTGGGATGACAAGGACTCCTGACAAAGAGGGACATGCAAAATAAGTGGGGGGGGGGGGGGGACACTGGATTTGTACTGTATGTATGTGTGCGTGAGTGAGAAAGAGATACAGGAAAAGAAACTTATATATTAATTTTAGTACACCAGTGAGGTTGTAATGATCCTTAAAACATCAAAAAACAAACCTGTTCTTAGACCACTAACACAAGTGAGGCAAAAAAAAACATAATGTCACCCAAATCAAAATGGTTTAATCCTCTGTGCGGTGGCCATATTGGACATTTCAGACTTCTCAGGCTCAGCTCTATATTGGCAATACCTGGTTAAACTTTCATCAGTCTCTGCATGCATCAGCTAGTATTTAATGTGAAATATCATCCTCTTCCTACCAGCTGGCTCTGCTGTCGGGTGTAGCGTTCTCTGTCTTCGGCAAACTTCCTCATTTCCTGGTTCCTCTTGTCCTCCGCCTCTTTAGCTTGGCCGATCAGGGACAGCTTCTCCTCCAGCCACTTTCTGCGTTCGGCGTGGTGTTTCTCTGCACACAGCTGTACACAAAACAGTTATTTCATTTTTCTATTTTTTGAGAGGATTTCTGTATAAATATCTGGAACATATTGAAGCTGAAATGCCTAATAAAATGCCTATATTAACAAAAATGGTGGTACCTACTACAACTGCCTACATCAAGACAAGCTACCGTGATCTGACAACAGACATCGGTCTTCCAAGTTCTTATTAAAGAACCTCAGCACATATATGTGATCAGGGTGAGTTGTCAGTTTACGGTAATTCCTTCCTTTTTTTTGTTGCAACAGAGGGACGTACAAATACTGTTGCGCCAAATTTGTGGATGAATGAAAATCTTCACAGACACATATCAGTAAAATATTCTTGATTCATCACATTTTCAACAGGAATGACTAATTATTATTATTAATAATAAATATTCCAATAGGAATGTCATCTTTTTCCTTCACCCAAGTTGCATTAGAGAACACACATTTCTGGTCCCACCATCTAACACAACATTTGAACATAACTTCCCTTCATTACCTTCAAGCTTTCCTGAGCCTGTGCAGCTTCCTGCTTGGCCAGTTTGAGGTCATCTGATGGGCTGTCGACTTGACGGTGACGGTCGGTTCCACGACGGTCCTGCTGCAACAACATCCCTTTCAATGTCTCCACCTCTGAAATGGTTAAAACAAGAGAACAAGACACTGAAGAAGATAGTTTCAACTAAACTGATACTTATATTCAAAGAAGAAACTAAGTACTTTTAGTATAACTTAAACTTTATATCATTTATAAATATAACTTTCTCAGTTTCTTTTACAACATTTTAGTAGAAACAAGTGTAATAAGTAGGGCCAAATATAGATTTATCATCTTTGCTCAAGTGAGAGTACATCTTCATTTATACTATAAATCATGGAATTTATAGTTTTTATAGATGGAAAGTTTCAACTAAAATCCATGTTTTGGGAAGGTATTGCTTTCATTTACTTAAATATGTGGCAGTTTGTCTGGTGTTATGAGCCTGTGACTAAATAAAGTTTTATTTGGGGGTTTTATTGCATCTGCTTTCATGTGTGCATCTTCCTGTGGTGTGATATACTTCACAATCTGCCTCCTGTGTTTCTGTCCTCATAGCAACCCAACAATGGTTGACTTACTGAGCTGACTTTGGTATCCAATTTAAATGTGTTATTGCTGTGAGGAAATACAAGTTTACTCCAGTCTCCGTGTCCAGTCAGTTTCATTTAATGTCTTTTATGAACAGTCTTTTTTTTCTCAGCAGCTTGCAAAGATAAGAGGATTAGACTAAGCTGTCCATGGGCCAACCCCCGTTTTAAAATCAAAATAATGAAATCCAAATTCTTTCCACAATGTCTGGGTTTGCTTTTCATGTTCGCTCTTTGATTTTCCAGATCCTTACCGCTGGAGAGCTCCTGGATGAGGTTAAGTTTCTCCTCCAAGACTTGCTCCATCTGTTCCTGCGTCTCTTCTTGCTCCGTCAGAGCCAAACGCATGTCCTCCATCACACGCTCCTTCGCTTCAAGGTCTACAAATCAACAAAAACACACCCAGCCACCCACACAGAAAAGGTACAGGTTTACAAGCAAGAACACCAGAATTAACCTAAAGAACACCTGGCCAGAGCAATAACATGTATATTGCTCTGCTCTATAAAATGTTGAACCCAGGGGGAGGTATTCTCCTTTTCATTGCTCTTCCATAAATCAGGTAAAAGGTCAGACACAGAGCAAGTTCAGAGTTTTAGGACCTTTCAATAGAAAAAACGCTCGCGAGATTCTCTTTGGGCACAGGACAGACATACTTGAAGACTTGTAACTATGAAAGCTATGACAAGTTCTTTTTTTTAAACTTTTTTGTTAAATAACAGATATATCATTATTGACAATAATCATCCGTTGCAGCCCTAGAAAAGCCATATTGATCTCAAAGACAGATCTCTTTCCACAAACATGACAAACTGTTTTTCCTGTAATGAAGCACACAGAGACACACATCGTTTACCTTTACAGGCCTTCTGGTAGAGCGTCTGGTCAGACTTGGTGTCAGATAATTGTTCCTAGACGAGGGAAGGAGGAGATGAAGAAATGAGGAGAGCATGAAGATGGCACATCAATATACCAGTATGGAGGGAGCCAAAGGGAGATCCGCTGGATTGCATACTGGCACACACCAGGAACAGGGTGTGTCTCTTCCAGTGCAAACAGAGTTAAAGCCTTCAGAGATATGGTCTGGTAAATGGAAATGTGAAAGACAGATTATCTTACCACTTTGAGTTGCTGAACGGTTCTGTCTCTGTTGGCAACATCAGACTGAAGCTGCTTCTTGGCTTTCTCCATGTCAGCCAGCTTCTGCCTCAAAACCTTTTCCTCTTCTCTCATGGTCGAGATCTTCAGGAAAAAAATAAATAAAGTTTACACAACATTATAGATCAAAGTAATTTAAGCTGTCTGCTGTTTATATCAGTGTCCAATTAGTATGCAGTGATCCATTTTTTTGTGGTTTTTTTTGTGTTCAAGTTCTTCAACACTGGGCAGTGTTCTTCCTCTGGACCATAGAATAGAGCATGCATTAAAATTTTACAATAAGACACCTTTAAAAATGGAAAAAGAAACGTCAAATCAGGAGACTGCAACACCGATTGAACTAGGGCTGTGCAATTCATCAAAATTCACTTGCAATTACAATTATGGCTTCCAATGATGAATACGAAAAACAAGATAATCAACATAAAAAGATTATTGTGCCGCATTCCATTTCCCAATGACACTCTCGTTTTGTCTTGTGTTATAAATCCTTTACAGCGGTGCGTTTTTGCACCGCTCGGCGGGTCAGGGACGGCCGCTCAGGGTGGAAGGAGCCCCGAGTCGGAACTCTCCCGGGGCTGGCTGGCCCTCACCGGGTGTATTGGTGGAACACTGTGACCGACTCTAGGTCGGCTAGGAAGGCTCGGGGTGAAGGTGGCGCTTTACAGTATCCCTCGTCAGGACCTCGCTGCTTAGTGCTCGGTGTGCCCTCTCTACCTGCGGGGAGAGACGGGGCTCCTTGCTTCCAGCGCGACTGTGAACAGGGACAGACTGTCCTCAGTGCGGTGATGAGTTTTTTTGCTATTTCATCACCATTCATATCTATACAACCAATGTGTTTATGATTAAATTGTCTACAAGAGCACAAAGTTCTTCATAGAGCTGCCTCTTAATTTTGCTCTCCAAGTGCACCCGATTGATGCATTTAACTCTAAAATATAGGATGCAACATTTTCTTTCTAAATGCAACAAAAAAAACGTTTTGTTATATAAGTAGTGAAGGATAAAAAGAAATGATGTGTACCTCCTTCTGGACCTGCTGGATCTGCTTCTTGTAGTCGGCTAGTTTCTCTCTGAGGTCTGAAGTGTCGTCCTCTTTCCTCTGAAGGTCGAGGCTGAGGCTCTTGACTTTGTCCGAATCCTGCTTGGCATTTTCTTTTAGTCTGGGACAGCGAGACAAGATAACAATGAACTGCAACCAATTCCTTAAACAAGACAGGATAATACATTGTGGTCCAGAACAACACCATTGTTTTTCATACAGTGGGTGGATGGATGGATTAATGCAACTCTCCCTGGACCCAAGGTACTTATGGAGAGATGAAAGGCAAGGTATTACAGAGAAAATGTATTTCACAGTGACAGAATAATATAGTTTAGTACAGAACCACAAGACAAGGTAATACAGAGAGACTTCTTCTCACTGTTATTAGTTTTCTCTGTAACTCAGAGGAGGATAGTAAACAACTCCAGGACAACATACTCTAATTTAGAGAGACTGCTTTCTGGCAGTTATATAGATGGAGTCCATTATAATGGTATTATATTGCAGATATTAAACATAATAGCATCCTAAAAAGCTAGCATTGCAGCAATACTTGCTAAAGGAGGAGCAATGCTATTATTTTTCAACATCTTGGCTATTTAAGTGTGTAATTTATGCTAACTTGAGGCTGCATTTCAGGTTGCTTATCAGACTGCACTAAAGAATAAGAAGGAAAACAGCAGGCTACCATTAAAAATGCTAAGGGAATTGAATTTCTCTCATTCTGCTGAAGAATGACTTCAATATGGGGGATTTGAGACAGGAGGATATAGTCTTGGTGAAGAAGAACATACACAAAGTGTATCCCTTGTGACACACAGGGGAGCGTTTAGGCCTAGCTGCTTCTTCTCCTCTTTGTTTATTGTTTTTAATTCAATTTTTTCTATTTATATATTTATTTTTTTGTTAAGGAGTTTAAACAAGACCATAAAAGAAAATAATCTGCCTTTTAATATTTCAGAATATTTCAGACAAACACACTGTCTTTTGTAATAAACTGTCTCAGTGACCAGGAGGAGTACACCAGAGGTATTTAACGTCCGAGAAAGCTGCCTAAAAACCAGGTGTTTCCCACTGACAATTGTAAACGTCTGGTTTACAGTGAAGAAGGAATTCGGCTGATGCTCTTAACTTCAGGTATTTACTGTAAGTGCTGAACCAGACAAAAAAAAAAAAGGCCTACTTTACTGCCAATACAGAAATATTCTTATCTCAGGGCTGACCTATCCATTAAACTTTATGTAAAGTTTGTATTTGTTAACCCTGGATAAAGAGTAAGTCCTGGGCTACAGATACACCTGAAAATCAGAGGTGAAGTTGAACATTCATCAGATATCTCCGACCATGTGGATGTTGATATTCATTAGATGACAAACCGGAAGCATAACCCAAATTTTCACTAGTGATCTGGAACTGAGTCCGGTCAGGGACCTCCCTTCAGAGCTGGATTTTAGAAAGCCGGGCTAGGAGTAGGGATATCCCATCCATGATGCTAGTGTCAGTCTGCTGTTAGGCCAGGGCTGACAGTGTAGTGTGAAAGGCTCCATTATGTTTTACAGTACAAAGTGAGTAGAGACACTTTCAGTATTTTAAAGTAAAATGCAAGTTTTGTAATAGGACATCTATTTGTAATGCGGTCCAACCTTTACGAGAATTGCCATACAAAGATGTAATGTCCCGCCCTGATATGCAAAGGAAATGGCCGGTTACCTGTTGATCTCCTCGGCTTTCTTCTCCAGCTCTGCGTCCTTCTGAGCGATGGCTTCATGCGCCACGGCCAGCAGCTCCCTGCGCCTCTCCACCTCCCTGCGCCGGGCCTCCTGGACTGCCTGGCTCTCCTCCTCCTCCCGCTGCTCCTGCGTCTTCCGCAGGCTCTTCTGCAGGGAAGTTACCTGTGCCTCCTTTTCCAGAAGCTTTTTCTGCAGCTCTGCCTCTCTCTCTGCTGACACTTTTGCCGCCTCTGCCAGCTTCTCCTCCATCTGTTTGTCCTTTTCTTTTAGCATTCTCTCCATTTCTGAAGAGGCTAGCTGAGCTTCAGCTTTGCTGGCAGTTTCTTCCATGTTGGAAGCCTTTGACTTCAGGGATGCAATCTCGGTCTGGAGATCAGAGTTCCGCCTCTTGAGATCCTCTTCAGCAGCAGAGCTAGAGGAGTTGTTTGAATCTTTAACCTTAGCTTCTTCTAGTTCGGCCTTGAGCAGCTCTGCAGTTTGCTCCTGCTCGCTGAGCTTTTGCTTGAGATCATCTAAAAGTTTGTCGAAGGTTGCATTTTGTTCACCCAGTTTGTGTTTTAACTCCTCCAACTGCTGTTGTGACGCCACTTCTTGTTCTCGCATCTTCTCGTTGAGCTCCTCTGCCTGCTTTTCAGAGGCCCGTGTTTGTTCCTCAAGTTTTGCTCTCAGCTGTTTTACTTCTTCTTTGGAAGCATGTTCTTGGGATTCGAGCTTGGCCCTGAGTTCATCCAGTGGTTGCTGCGACATCTCTTCTTGTTCCTGAAGCTTCTTTCTCAGCTCTTCAACTCGCTGTTTTGAAGCTGCTTCTTGTTGATTCTGCTCCTCTGTAAACTGTTCCAGCTGCTGGCTGGAGATCAACTGCTCTTTTGCCTGTCCTAGCTCGTGCTCCAGCTCCAGCATCCGTCTCTGCCTGGTCTCATTTTTCTCCTTTTCGTCAGCCAGATTCTTCCTAAGCTCCGACACTTCCTCTCTCAGCTGATCATCGACACCATCATCAGATGATGCTGCTGAAGTCTGCAGTTCCTGTTTCAGGCTTTGAACTTCCTGCGTCAGGGTGTGGATCTGGGAAGTTTTCTCCTGGATGTCCTTGGAGTGTTCGTCCAGTTGTGCCCGAGCAGTTTGTAGTTGGACTAACACTTGTTCAGCTCCCTCCGTCTTGCTGGTCACCTGTGGTAATTTCCATAGATAACTATATTTTAGTCGTGTAGAACGAAGACCATTTAATGCAACATTAATAACCATTATTCCAAGACACATGCTAAACAGCTTTTAACACACAAAAGCCAATAACTCAAATATCAGACCTCTCGTACATATATTCTGGAAAAATTACCATTTAACACAAGTAGTATATCTTGAGAAGTATCATTGTTTCATAAATCATTGAAAATGTTATGCTGATAATGTTTTCAGCTACATCACCCCTTTTGTGTGATGTAGCTGACAACATTATCAAATCACACTGTGGCCCACCTGGCACTCTGTGGCTTCCAGTCTGGCAGTCAGTTCTCTGACTTCTTGTCGAAGTGCATCACCCTCCTGTTGCCTCTTTTCTCTCTCCTCAACCATCCTGCTGATCTCCTTCCTCTCCACCTCCACAGCAGACTGAGCCTCCTCTTTGTTACTCCTCTCTTGACCAAGAGCAGCAGCTATGTCCATTCTGCTTTGCTTCTCTTCTGAACAGGCTGCGATGGCATCCTCCTTGGCTCTCCTCTCAGCATCGAGGGCTGCCATGGCTTTCTCGTTGCCTTCTCTCTCTTCTTTAAAGGATGCTAGCACCTCCTCTTTGCTTCGCTTCAGCTCCCCGAGTGTCGCAAGGGCCTCTTCCCTTGCTTTCCTCTCCTCCTCTAAGGATGCCAGGGCCTCCTCTCTTCCCATAGTCTGGTACTCCAAAGCAGCGAGGGCGTCTTCTCTGCCTCTCTTCTCCCTCTCAAGGGCAGCCAACGCCTCCTGGGTGACAGGAGTAATGATTCATTCGGATTTTATTGTTTAAACAGCAATGAATAAACTTAACTAGTGTGGGGGAGAGCATCACTGAAAACCGAGATTAAGTCTTGCTGTGGATTAAAGAATGTTATTTTAAAAAGGGCCACCCATAATAGCTATTTTGCGTGTTTTAACTCATTAACTGTAAATGGCATTGGAAATCATAAACCCTACATTACTCTCGACCATTTCCTAAAGTATATCAGTGTTAGGATTTCATACTTACCGCGTAGTAACTGGTGCACTTGAAGTGCCTTTTAGAAAAAAAATTATTTGGTAATTTCTTGTTTTCCTGGTGAACCCAATAAAACATGATAAGACACGCATATCCAGTGACCGGTGCTGGATCGAAGAAATATAACAGAATAAAACAGATAGATCCGCACACCAAATAGCTCCCGTTAGAAGGATTTTTTATTATGCTGTAACGTTTCGAGCACCAGGCTTTTCCTCAGAATTCAATCTGAGTAATCAGTTGATTGATTCCTGGTAAGTGAGCAAAATTAAGTAAACCCTAGACATGTACATGCATGGCATAACAAACATCAGGCTAATACTATGTATGCCAGTGACAGCCTGGGGGTTAGAAAGATGAGCTTGGGAACGGGTCACTGGTTTAACGCCATGAATCTATGAAAATGTGAAATGGAAACATTTTACCCTCCTTCTGTCTAGGATCCACTGAAAAAGGCATTAAACCCCAACTTATTTAGCAGAGATGCTCATTTCTCAACATAATGGCAGCATTAATTAACAAAGCTGCATAACCATGAGGAGGGCAATTTTGGGGAAATTAATACATCTTTCTCCAGATAAAACAAACCAAAAACCTATTATTGTAAGAAAGGAGATAATGCCTCTGAGACCCCACTGACTTTACTGTCTTTCAGAGGCTGTAGCAGGCTCAGTTAGAGTGAAGGTACTGATATCATATGAAACTAGAAAAACCTAAGGACTCCATTGGTGTCAACCATGTCATGCTAGCTTATCGGCAAGGAGGCTAAATAATGCTCCAAAGTTAGACTACATTTTGGCGAGGAAAAACTGGCATGGCCATTTCAAAAGGGGTCCCTTCCCAGCTTTCAGATGATGTACACCACTTCTATGTTACATATACTGCTGACCTGCTATCTACCCCTAAAGACCCTCTTCCCCACCTAAAAAAAACAAAACCGTGCCTAAGCTCGCCTCAGAGGATTAAACTCAGCTTTCCATTCACTAACAACTGGTTCTACTAAGAGTTGTCAGCACACTGATGACAGGGCATTCAGCACCTCCTCCTTGTTATGTGCTCCTCTCCCCAGTGTTCTTACCTGCAGCCGCTCTCTCTCACGTGAACTCCCCTCCTCAACCAGCAAGGAGCAGCTCTGTGACCCCAGCTCTGCCACTTGTTTCTCCAGTTGGGCAATCTCTGACGACTTCTCCTGGAGGTGAAAGAGAAGCCGCCTTTCCTCCTCATCCTCTACTCCGCTGGCTTCGACTAGGAAATAACACAGAAAATGAAGATATAAAACAGGATGTGAGAAGTAGGTCAGAGGTGACATGCTGGTGTCCAAATGTCTTCCAACAATTTTGGATGAAAGGCATGTTGCCATTTACCACTTTAAAAATACATTTTCACTGTCAAATGGATGCCTTATAATACTAATGAAAATTGTGTTTGACATTTCTATTATAAAACATGACATATTTATATAAAATGTTATTATTGTCAGTGACAGGCCTTCTTTCATTCTGTGGAAATACTTTTTCCACGGCCTTCATGGTTTGAGGATAACCCATGCCTTTAAGTTGGTTTCCCAAAATGACAAAAATGACCTATTTTCCCCCATATCATTACTGGTACCAATCCATGCAAATAGTTCTGGATATATTTGATGAGGTTTTTAGATCTATTTGGTGGAAATAATTCAATTGGTGGTGCTAAAAAAAAACGACTATGTTCCGGCTGCAGTCCAGACTAGTAGGAGACTAGACTGCAGAGCAGACAGGTAAAACGAAAAATGCACTGAATTCAGGTGAAAAAGAGTCTTATTTTGAAGCAAATACTTGTTAATTAGCAGGAATGTAGCACAACATGGAAGTGAAAGTAGTGCTCAGTTTATTTAAATGTGAAAGTGCAATAAAACTATTTGGTCCCTAAAGTTATCGTGAGGAATAATCGTGATGTCAATATTGATCAAAATAATCGTGATTATCATTTTGGCCATAATCATGCAGCCCGACTGGAATATTTACATTTATCTGTGCATCTGTCCTCTAGACCCAACAAACGACGAGTGAAGCTATGTGTGAAAGGAGAATAAGACATTGATGGATTCATAAGTGTTTTTACCATCGTGTTTGTGAGCCATCTGCTCTTGGACTTTCCGCTGGTGCTCATTCAGTTCCAACACCTTCCTCTCCAGCTCCTCTACAGCGGCTCTTCTGTCTTCCTGAGCCCCTGCTCGGCCCGAACCCAGACATTTATGAGCAGCCTTCTTTATGCCTGCCAGTTCAGAGGATAAGGAGTCCAGAGACGTGTCCTGCAGGAGGTAGGAAACATCAGAGAAATCAGTCAGGGAGATTAGTGAGCGCATTCCCACAATCACAACATCCAGGTGTGGTGCTCTGAGGCGGTTCAACTACACCTGTCAGAGTATCTCAGAACAAGATACTTAACACCTTACTTGCTTGAGGAGGTACATATCATACAAATACTGCTTGGGTATTTAACATGGGATGTCAAAAACAGATCAAATAACTTGGCAGACTTTGTATAGAGTGTTAGAAATCTTGCAATTCCCTTTGCTCTCAGAGCAAATAAAGTCGTTCCAACAGGAATCATAATTATTTCAATGGCAAGCTGTAGGCAGAAGCAGGTCAAAGAGAAGTCAAACTCAATAATTAAGGCAACTCTGATAGTGAGAGCTGGGTGTATGAAGTGTTAGTGTACCATAAGAATCTTGTCACTAAGATGCAATGTGATGGGTATCAAATGCAGCCTCTGCATATTTACTGTTTCATTCATATTTTAAACATTCAATATTTGTTACCAAAAATCTGTTCTAGCATTCATAACGTTTACCCAACCAGTAGGTAAACAAAACACCCAATACATGGAGGGTGATCCAAGGAAGTGATAGATTGTGTTACCATGGCTTGTGTGTCCTGACTGGGTCCAGCGGTGCCCATTTTGTCTATGAGGTTCTTGAAGATCTCCAGCCTCCTTTCTGCTCGCTCCTCCAGGATTTCTCTCTCCCTCGCCAGGCGGTCACTGAAACAAACACACACATTTGTATGACTTAACAATTATCACACCCAAAATGTTCCTGGTCACATCATAAATAAACAAAACAAGAGTCTCACTTGTAGTCATTCTGCATCTCAGAGAAGAGCTCTGTGAACTCTCTGCTGATTTCCTCTCTGACTCGCGCCTCCATGAGCAGGTTCTCCGCTCGCTCCTTCTTCAGCTGGACCTGCAACTGTTTCAACAGTTCCACCTGCCTCTGAGGAATGCAACACACAACAATAAAGAGTTTTAACTTTGAAAAAGAATTGTTCTTATAAGTAAGGCTACTGAATATATTAAGTACATGTCCTGTTTATTGAAAATAACATATTAAATCTATATATGAATAGGCAACGAAAAATGCAGCACCAGCAGAAACAAACTGAGGAAAATAAAACATGAAATACAAAATTGTATCTACACTGTTTGACTGATCATCCTGCAATGAGCAGTACGATGGAGACAAGTGCTCGTTGCTCAGACAATAAAAACAACCTTGTGAATCACTTCAAAACACACAAAAGTCCCGGATGAAGAATAATTTAATTACTCCTGGTTCCAATCTACTTTACGACTCTTAAGGCCCATCAATACTTTTCATTTATTTATTTTCCCTAATCCCTGATGATTCACCAATAATCCTGCAGCTAGTTTTTTTTACATCTATTTATCTCTTTTAATGATATATTAAGCAATTAGTGGCAACTTCTTTGTTAAAAGCATGTAATTAAAACGGTAAGGCACTGACCTGGTGCGTCCTTTTACAGATGAGAATTTTATCATCACTTTCCTCGGCGTCTTCTTCATTGCCCGTCTGATCCATTGTGTCCTCCATCAGGCTCTTTTCTTCCTCATATTCATCATCCTCATCCTCCTGGACAGCAAGATTTTAACATAATGTATCTAGTGATAATTCAAGCCAAGTAAATTATGTATAAACTGTAATAAAGGAAAGCAAGAGACTCATGATGTGACCCCTGCCTTCGCCCCACCTGTACATCCTCCAGGCTACTATCCCAGCCAATCAGGGAGCTCCTCCTGTTGCCCCGCACAGCATTCCTCTCAGCATTGTTAATGATGAAGGATACCTCTCTGGCGGACCTCTGGGGCATGATGGGAAGGAGCCTGGTGGACAGAACCACAACCTGGAAACAGACAAGAGCAAAAAATATAAATATATAATATATAAGGATAATAATTATGTATGGATACGTGTGTGTGTGTGTGTGTGTGTGTGTGTGTGTGTGTGTGTGTGTGTGTGTGTGTGTGTAGGCAAGGTCTGCAGCTGAATCAAAACTGGGGAACACTCTCAGAGAGCAAAGCACAATAAGAGAGAAAATGAAAATGTGTTTGCACCTTCTGTGCCACAGCAGAGAATTTGAGGACGTTGAGAGTCTCATCATACATGGAGGCACACTGGTTGATGTTGACGATCATACAGGCTTTACCTCGACCACAGAAGAAGCCCTGCAGGTAGTGGGTCAGCTTGCTTTCCCTGAAGGGAACGTGCTGAAGCAGCCTGAGGGAGGGAACAGCTTAGTTGGCATTGATAGATGTGCATTCTGAACTGTTTGTGCTGCTACACTCGTCATTGAAGCACAACTTGTGCAGAATTTTCTTAATCAATTTTTGGCCATCAGGGAGTAGAAGAAGAACTAAACAACAATAAGCCACTACATATCACCAGCTTAGATGAAATAAAAATAAATATGCTCCTTGTTTGTCACATCACAGAAAAAGGTGTTATTAACCACCCAGCCAAATTTGAGTCGGCAAATATATAAAATGAGGTTTTTAAAATCATGAAAAAAAGGGGCCGTGTCCGCTGAGGGATCTGAAACCACTCCCAATCATGGGTGAGGGTTGAGAACATATGTACAGTCACAGTATATACAACACTCACTGCTGCATGCTACTTTTGCAGACTGTTAATGTGCATGCTCTATGGGCAGAGCATGCACATTCATCTGATTCAAAATCGATTGAAGACAGAGAGAGAATGACGGACGGGTAATAATCTCACTTGGCCTGCTGATTGTGTCGCAGTGCGTTGATACATTTTCCCAGGATGAGCAGCGAGGTGTTGATGTTTCCTGCTTCTTTCAGGCGCTCCCCTTTATTCTGGGTCTTGGCGCATCGCTCCGAGCCAGCCAGGTCACACAGACACAACCTGATGACAAACACATAAAGGACATAACTCTTACACAAAAAGCAGACTGTACATTCACTAAACTCTTTCAAGATTTTATTTTGCACACATGCACACTTTTTCCAATGCTGCCTTGTTTCACATTTAAACAGTTACACACTTAAAACCATGATGTTTATATATGCCAGTTAAATCTAAACTGTCACTCACTCGCTGACTGCGTGGACCCTCGGAGTCCCAATGTCTTCAATCCTCAATATGCGAATGGAGAAAATACTGTGACTGCAGAAAGACAAAAAAAATGAAACATTGATTTCAGTAAAGTATTAAGATGGAATAAACCGGCTCTTAAGAGGGAAATTACCAGAAGAAATAAGCATATGGATAAATAAAATGCATACAAAACAGTTATATAGTGGACAAAAGTAATGCTATTGTGTGTTATTGTTGCAGGTAAAGCTGCTGATTTGGGAATAAATGCTTATTTGACTTTTGCACTCAGTATTAAGATGCTGTGTGAAAAAATCTTAAAGCAGAATATCTGTAAATGCTGCTGGCTGTCATCCTCACCTCCTGCTGGAGAGCTGGTTGAGTCGGGTGGAGGAGAAGCTCTGGTTCTTCTTGCCCAGCTTCATCACCTTGTAAGCCTCTTCTGCATCATTTACCTGAACCCAACGCAGATCTAAATAAAAATGTACAAAACAGGAGATTCACGTAAAACTGACAGGAAATGGTCCTCTTTTTTTCTCTCATTTTTTTTGGTTGTTTATTTACACAACGGCACAGTAGGAAGAGTTAAAGAATTCCCAAAAGGTTTCTGACAATTACTTTGAACGTTCCCCACATGGCATTTACTCATATACTTATTTCTCAACATTCCACAGGAAAGGTCTTAAATTTATTTATTTTAAGAGTGTAAAGGGTTCATTAGGACACGAAAGCAAAGTACAATCATAAATACAGTGCCTGGAGAAATTTCACTCATTTTAAATAAGAGCTGTGAGGAATGCCACTCAGCTTTATAGTGTTTCAATGAAAGATTTGATGATATATAAAGAGAAAGAAGAAATTTATTTATTTAAAAAAAAATTAAAAATAAAAATTAAAAAAAAAAGGTGGCAAGGTTTTCTACCAATAAATTGCAATAAAATTTGATTGGATTAGATTTATCTAATAGAGGACATTGCAGTACTCATTTCAGCTTCTTTTACTGGTGTGCATTTTATGATGCCACAGTTCAAATTTATGCTCAAAACTTCTGCAATATTTTAATATAAAAACAACTTCAGACTTCTGTTATGTGCCCTCCCCCGTCCGACCCTTCAAACCTTTGACAAAGGCGTTGCCCGTAATGTCCTGTGACAGGCGCAGCGCGGTCCTCCTCAGGGCCCCGCTGGGTACAACCTCCAGGAGGTCGTGAATGTTCTCATTGTAGATTTCACAGAAAGAAACCCAAACAGAGAACTTAGTGTGTGCTTCCACTGCCAGGCTGATTTTGTCTTCCTCTGCTACAGTCGTGGAGGAGCCTGCAACAGAGACAAACGTTAAGAATCATTGTCCTGTTGTAACACGCTATACAGTACTTGCAGTAACAGTAGTAGCTTTGTTCTTCACTTGTATGTGTGATAAAATGTAATGAGAATTTAAGGCATTCCTGCCCTGGGGTGAATTATAATTTAATAATTATGACCGCAAAAGTCCTCAGTGACCACCTCCACCCCGGACACCACCTGCTCAACCTGCTACCCTCTGGTAGGAGATACAGGAGCATCAACAGCAGAATAAACAGACTCAAAGACAGTTTTTATCCGTGGGCTATCAGGACACTCAAAAGCCATATGAGCCACTAACTCCCTCAGCCGTCAAAGAAATGTGCTACATTAACATATCCACAACATTCTAACATGTGCAATATATTTATTACCCCATCCTGATTTATAACTGTGACATCATCTGTTCATCTGTTCTTTATGACCCAAGTGCTCTTTTTTATTTTTTATTATTATTATTATTTATTCCTGTTGTTCTTACGTGTTCTTTTTATTCTTGATTTTATTGCAAATGCACCTTCAGTTGTAGCACCCCTAAATTTCGTTGTATAGGATACTGTGCAATGACAATAAAGGCTATTCTATTCTATTCTATAAAGAAGGGCTGACAGAGCTGTCAATCAGAATTAGTACATTACCACAGTGCACAGGTGGTTTCAGTGTCAGATTTGCAGCTGCTACGGTGCAAAACATAAAATAGCAGAAAATAACCAATAACAGATTAAAAGATACATCTAAATCTTGCCTTCAAGGAGAGTCTTATTGGTCGAGTTCAACAGGCTGGCATTGCTCTTCTCACTCTAAAAGACAAAGAGCAAATATGAAAATGTTAAAAATGCATCAAAGACACGTATATTCTTTAATAAGTTATTTATATACAAGTGCTCTTTTTAGAGCAATGTCACAAAGTGCTTCACAAGAGTAATTACTAAAAGCAAATAAAAAGACATAAAAATAAACACTTCAAACCAATCAAAGAAAGCTCCTGAGCTGCATTTCTAAGATATTAATAGTTTATGTCCGGGCCTCAGGGGGAGTAAGGTCCACGTTTACTTTACCAACTTTAAACATAGGATGACCAAGAACTTACCTACTCGTGGCGTGAGGTATATATATTAAGTAATGAATCATAAGTGCAGTACAGTCCCTGGTTACTTAGTGGCACAAAGATGGCTATAACGTAAACTACAGGCCGCCACACATGAAGATTATAAGATAGCGGTGGTACTTTGACCGGCTCTCAGAGTTTCAGCAGTTTGGTCGAATTTTGTGTATTCTTGCCCTGCTATTAGTTAGTAGTTGGCTTTTTTTGTTTATAACTGATGACTGTTAATTTAGACTGTATGGACCCAGTAGTAGAGGTGAAATGCTTCCCCCATTTTTGTTTGGAGCAGGTGGCCAAATCTTACTCATTGCACCTCAACACTTGCCCACACATGCAGCGTTTCAGCTACATTTTTTTAAATCGCCAGTTTCGCATCTCACATCTGACAGAATAGTCACACACACAAACACAGGTGACAGTACCGTGCCTGAATGAATCCTGTGTACACACTGATGGGAGGACTGGACATGTTGCTCTGCTAACATACTGCCAGTTCTATTGCTGTCTTGCTTGTCTGAACCTCAACAGACGGGTTACCTCTTTAAGTTGTCTGAAGAAGTTCCTCTTGAACGCCGCTTCCTCAGCCTGCTGCTCCCTGGTGAGCCTCGTGAACTCTCGGCAGCGTTGGGGTTTGATGCTCATCCCAGTGAAAACCTGTTCATCAATACTGCTGAAAATTACATTGAGGGACCTGGGCAGGATACCAGCATCAGCATCTGGACCTGGAGTGACAAGAGCATATTGTTGGATTGTTTCAAGTTAAAGGCAGGGATGGTGAAGATTTTAGAAACATTTTTGTTATTAGTTATTATTAGTTGAAATGTTCATTACATCCCGACAGCGATCAATAAATCAAATGCTCTGACAAAAAAAAAGAAAAAAATATGTGGCTGTCGCAGGACTGTAATAAACCCGTCCGATCATTTCATTTGGCCAGAATGTAATGATTGGACGGGCTACCTGCAACATCGCCATTTGCAAGCCTGTCGTTCAATATGACATTTTCAGGGAAAGCTATGTGCTATACCTACCAGATGCTTCAACTAAATAGAGCACACGCAGTAATTTTAGTAATCAGTTTCAGCACAGGCAGGGCAGAGATTAGTCCACTCACTATTTCATCTGCTCCTGCCGTGTATTTATTGACAACACATCAGCCCAAGATCTCCTGACAACTAGCCAGGTAACTAGGCGAGCTAGGTATGTGGAACGAACAGAACAAAGCAGAATCTACAATAACAAAGTTACGACATCTATCTAAGGTGAATGATGCCTTTACTTAACTCATTCATGAATTATTACCAACAATTTGAGATTTAAGCATTCAAATGCAGAGGTTGTACAACTTGAGCTGAACTGAAAATCATGCTCAATGTGACTATTACACTGATCAGACACAACATACAAGAAGTGGTGACAAAAAGCTGCAGGGAACTGCTGAATAAGAGTTTTCCTACACCTGATCTAAAAAACACTTCCTCCTGAGACGGATAACTTTCCAAACTGTAAACTGTGTCACTTTTATCTTAAATTAAATAGCAGCGCTAATTAAATGTATGAGAGAGAGGAACACACCTAAGAATGTGAAGGTCTTCCCAGCATTGGTGACTCCATAAGTGAAAACCAGAGAGTTTTCCCCTTCAAGAACATCTTTCACCAAATGCTTAACTGTGCCTTGAAAGAGCTCTCTCTGTGTTGTCTCAGGACCATACACCTATTGAAGGGAGGGAATGAGTAGGAATGTATTATTAAAAAAATAATGAATCCATCTTTTTTATCAGGATTTCTCAACCTTTCCTGGCTTGTGGCCTGTTTATTGGTTAAAATGAATGAAGGTAAATAAATCGCATACAAGTGACAAAATATTCAAAAGGAATTCCTTCTTAAAATAAAATTTGCAAATATAAATACACATCAATAAACTTTTTGGGCTCTTGTCAGCCAGGAAAAACCAACCCGAGAGAACTTGAAGCGCTGTCCAGTCTGTGGAAGTGATTTGTCAGTGCTAAGCCTCGCTGAAAGGGAAGAACTGGGAGGCTTCAGCAGAGCTGTGTCAGGGGGCTCAATGGTAACACAGTCCTTTTAAAACAAAAAAGAGAGAGGCAGACAGAAGACAAAAACAGTTATCTCTCTTTCACAATTATTCAATTTTCGTTTACATTTATTAAAATGGTCTGCAGCAGCATCAACTAAGTTATCAACAATGTTTGACTTTTGAAAATTTTAACTCAAAGCCTGTTTGGGGGAGGGTCTTGAAATTTCAATAAGTTTCTGAGTAAATACCATGAACAAAGTTTTCACACCACAAAACCAAGCAGCTACCAAGCACACTGGCATTCATTTCTGATCAACTCCCTGCATATGAAGTATTTTTATTTTTCTACATTTTTACCTGTGACTCTCCATTATCGCTCTCCGCTGAGCTGAAAGGTCGGATGCGGAGGTAGACCTGAAGGTGTTCTTTCTCCTCGATGCTGGAATGCTGCACAACACATCAGGGTTTAATCAAAAACAGCAAGAGGAAAGTGAAAGCTAAAAGCCCTAAACTTGAAATGAGAGGTTCAGATTTTTTCCAAGTCTGAAACACTAGTCAGGTGCCCATGAACATTGAAACAGGTTTTGCTTGCTGTAATCATTCCTCCTGTTCATACAGGACATCCCCTCATAATGCATTTTCAATGTAAGTGAAAAAAGGACAAAATCCACAGACACAGATTTTATCTGAAGTTAACATGAGGTGTCAGCAGTCTGGGTAACACAAATCGGGTGCTTATCTTCCAAAATCTTTTTAATACATAACTCCATCTTTTTCTTACTGTTCTTCCACTGCAGCTCAGCAAGTAAATACTGTCTATGGAAGCACAAAGAAGGAATTTTGTACCAAAAAAGACTTTGGAAGACAAGCCTCATATTACTAGCTTATATGACACCAAAATCGATACTGCAATACTGGAGCACAGGTGTTTTTTTTCCTTTCATCATTTGAGTTGATTTCAGATTCCTGGAGAAAGATGTTGCCCGTTTGTAGCTGCATCATGCATAAATGATGAAACAGATGTGTACATGTTGTTGTGAAACTGTACACGTGCAGTAAATAGAGCATTTAACAACATATAACAACTGTATAACACCTCTATGGGGAGGAGGGGGACAAAGGATGACGGTCTGCAGGACAGTTAATGCACACAGTGCACTTTAATAGACTGAACCACTTTAATTCTGCACACTACAAAAAAAAGAAAAAAAAAACTTCTCTACCTCAGTTCTTATCCTGCATTATAGTTCATATCTGACATTTCTTAATATCTATATCTCCTTTTTTTATCACCCAGCACTGTATCACTTTCTGCACTACATTCACTTTTTCTTTAAATAGTCCTGTATCTCAGTTGTTTACCCTGCACTATATTCATTTTTAACTGTTCCCTTGCACATAGCATTTTTTGTTTTATACTCTGTATTACTTTCATTTGTCTTGTTACTACTTGTGTCGTTTTCACTAATATGTGTACTACTTACCTGTGACGTTTTTTACTAATATGTTTGCACTATGGAACTGTGGTGCTGGAAACTTGAATTTCCCTCGGGATCAATAAAGTTACTATCTATCTATCTATCTATCTATCTATGCTTTATATGTCAGCATATTATAGGTATACTCTACCCATAGTCACCTGGGGACACCATTATCATTATCGTGGGCAAAAGTACTGATGGTATCATTTTGGATTACCCTGTCATTTCAAGGTTTACCTGTGGGTCTGGTAAGGTGCTGAATTCACATGAGAGATCTCTCTTCAAATCGTCGACCTCTACCTGTTCCCGTCTGTCAGCCTTGTTGTTCAGGCATGATTCCATCATCCTGCAACAAGTAAACCAGGACAGAAAAAAAGTAAACCAGAACAGCACCAAAAAGGCTGAAGGTCAAGTAACCACACTTGGAAAAACTTGGAAAATGTACATATCGTCTGGGGATTACCGTAAATTTGGCGTACAGGTTATTCAACAAGCAACTTGGACAGTTGATTCACATACTTACCGCAGCGATTCAACTGAAAATGGCGTAACGTTAACGTTAGGTTAACGCTTCAGAATAAACGTTTCTTGGTTAAGTTCACGTTAGCAGAGAAGCTAACTGGTTAGCTGAAAATTGTCAGTTGTCTAGCAACCCGCAGCTGTCAGCTGATTATTGTCACATAGTTTAAAATGTCCGTATACTTTTCTGGAAATAACTACACGACGACACTACAACTGTGGTATTACTCAAAAAACACTTACCTGGAAGTTATATTTGGAACATTAGGTACTGAGACAGAATAGTATTATTTTGTGTTCAAGCTACAGCTAACTAAACACAACAACACAGCCGCGGTCTTGCGTTTGAAACGGACCAATCAGATTCAAGCGGAAACTGCGAATGCGTCCTTTCTGTGGTGCGTTCACTAACTCCTTTTGTTGTTGGAAATTAGAATTTCAACGGACATGATTCAAACTTTTTTCAATGTCGTTAACTCGAGAAAACGAGCATTGATATCTCGAGGTAACACAATAATTAATTCGTTACTGCGAGAAAACAAAAGGTCGTTTTCTCTTATTATTTATAATGTTTGGGTCAAATCAGCCGACGGTAAATGCATTCAAACGGCCCAGAGCCGCCCAGAGCTGAGGCTGACAGACTATAGTGAAGTAAGCGGAAAAATACACGTATGACTCGGTATGACTACGTCCGGTTTTCTAAATAAGGTGTTGCGGATGTATGCCAAATACTGTACATACTGTATGGAAATAAGATTAAATGGATTATATTCAGAAGAAGTATCAAACATGTTGCCCGTGTAAATTAAATAGAAAATACCACAAAAAATTGCGGAAAATTCTTTGATTTGTGGGTTGCTGGGGGAAAAAAAATAATAACTCTGACAATGACGGATATATTTGAGTTCAGAACACCTCTGTATTACAGTATTGTATATTGTATTGTCTGATATTGTGTTTCTGTAATCCACGTTTCCATTGCAGAAGATAGCCTACCTTTGGATATTGTTGTAAATGATTCTTAATTCCCCCTCCTTCGAATAATAATAATCATCATGATAATAAAGCATTGTATTTACTGGGCTGGAAATGCAGTCTGACAAAATATGTAACTCCCTCCATAATGCACAGCTGCCATACCATCAAGTATTTTATTTTGTATAGCCTATACTTCAGCTCATGCCTTATACCTTTGGTGGACACAGAGAAGTTTATTCTTTCCTAGCAAAAGTTATAGGGCGATACACATTCTTTCAGACTGCATTTTCAACCTGCCACAAAACGTATCCCCTCCCTTTAATGCACAGTCTACCCTACCATCAAGTATTTTATTTTGTATAGGCCTATAATTCAGATCATGAAATTTCTATTTTCCTAGCAAAGTGGGATAAACATTCTTCCAGGCTGCATTTTTGGTCTGCCACAAAACGTATCACCTCTCTGTAATGCACAGACGCCCTACCATCAAATATTTTATTTTGTATACAGGCCTACTTCAGATCATGCCGAATACCCTTGATGAATATGGAGAAATTTCTTCTTTCCCAGCAAAAGTTATAGTGGGATACACATTCTTTCAGACTGCATTTTTAACCTGTCTCAAAACCTATCTCCTCTCAATGCACAGATGTTGCCCTACCATCAAGTATTACACGTTGTGCATTCATTAGATATATTTGACTCTGGATATTTTTAAACGATACATTAGTAGAAGCAGTACAAATTAAAGCCTCTTCTGCTGGTGGGCCCTGAACGCATATATGGTGGACCCACCGCAAACAAATGTCACAATGAATCTGGAAAACAAAAAATTGGTTTTAAAATAAGATGTCTTCATTAAGAAGCTTCACATTTTCATTCTTGATGAGGAAGGATTTAAGTCTCCTTGGAGGGGGATACTTATACTAGCAGACGACTATTTGGCCTGCAAGAATGTGTATCCCCTGTAACTTTTCAAAACAAAGTTACAGCACTTTATTTAACCAGAATTAAAACATTTCAAGACTGCAACAAGGCAAAAAAAACAAAAAAAAACAGTTAAAATAATGCAATAAAAAACATAACAGTATAAGACAACAATAATAGCAAAAGAGATAAGGCGTGTTAGAAATAAAATGGTGCAAGCATTAATTAAAAGCTTTTTTTAAAAGATAAGTTTTAAGATGGGATTTAAAAGATGACACTGATTCTGCAAGCCTCAAATCTTCAGACACGGAGCTCTACAGCTGAGGGGCCGTGTATGCAAAAGCCCCGTCACCCTTAGTTTTGAGCTGGGAGTCAGGAACAGCCAGCAGAGCCCTGCCTGAAGCTGCGCTCCAGCTCATAGGGCAGCAATTCAACAATGTGACTGAGAGCTGAACTATTAAGTGCTTTAAAGGTAATCCGTACATTTTCTCTGTCATTCTGTCATAATAATAATAATATAATAATCTTTATTTGTATAGCACCTTTCTAAACATAGTTACATACAGACAAAATGAAAACAACAATAAAAGATAAATAAAATAAAACATAAAGACCAAATAATGAGAAAAACTAAAACCCGTAACCAGTGGTATCAAAACAATAAGTTACAACACATATGCCAAAAGAGGACAATATAAGGTGTGGAAATGGTGCACCAAGCTGTTGCCTTATGGAGTTAAAAAAGCCTTTTTTAGCTAATTCTAGCAGCTGGCACTCCTAAATCAAAATAAGCCTTGCCTATACAGTATATACTGTAGACTCAGCGAGCACAGCCAGAGGAGGAGAGACTCTGCTCCCAGTGTAACAGACACGAGGTAGAGTCAGAACTACATTTCCTCACCTCATGCTCCAAATACCAGGCTCTGAGAAAATAACATCCCAAGTTAATGAAAATACACTCTGTCAGAAATAGAGAAACTCCTATATTTACTTGGGGATATGCCCAATGTGAGATGATTGCAGCAAAATATAGAGAGCAATATAGAAGCACTCACAAAGCCATCCAACCAGGTGTTTCTTGGATAGGGCTTTACCGGCCTCACCATCCCTCAAGCACACAAACAGCTGTTAAGTGCATCTGTTGGACTCCGTGCATTCGACATGACATGCCAACTCACAAACTGGGCAAAGCAGATATAACTTTGCCTCCCTGTTCCCCCTGCATGGGGTGGAAGACAAAAAGCATCCAGCTGTATAACCCTTGACCTTGGGAACCAAGGAGGAGTAAGTCACTGGGGAGCACCGACAGATAGATAGATAGATAGATAGATAGATAGATAGATAGATAGATAGATAGATAGATAGATAGATAGATAGCTAGATGGATAGATAATAGATAGATAGATGTAATTTATTGATCCTAAATTGGGAAATTATTGAAGGGCGATCAGTTCACACACTCTCTTAGCTGAGGTCAGTGCAAGCAGCAAAGCTGTCTTTAATGACAACGCCTTCAGAGAGGAGCACTCCAGAGGCCCTTGACGAAGGCCTCAGGCACCAATGGCAGTTCCCATTGCGGGGGAGGCACGCGTCACCGGGCGTTGTCTCCTGACCCCCAGGAGCCATAGGTGCTCTGTCTCGCCAACGCCCTTTTCTCCTCACCGTTGTGGTGTTACGCCTCGCCTCAGCTTTTGCTGAGGGTGAGCGAGCTGCAGCTGCAAAGACATCGATTGAAAAAGCCCTTCTGTGGCTATGGGGGCTCCATGTCGGCGGTGGACTTCCGCGGGATACTGATGTACCGGACACCGATGAGATATTGTCGTCATCATAATCATCTTCAGACGGAGCCTGCGTCACGTTTTAGAGCTTTGGGTCGCTCTAATCGCTGAAGAGAAAAAAGGATGACAGACAGCGATGTGTGCTGCCTTATATAATGTGGGGTCCACATGTACTCAGGTAGGCATGTCCTGATTGCACGGCTACGTTGATGCAAATTTTCAGTTGGCGAATGCGTGCTCGTGATTAGAGGAGAGTATTACAGAGAGAGTGCAGTAGAGGGCGGAGCCTGTGTGAGTTTCCATGACAGTTTTTTTGCAATTGCTTAAGCACAATTTCTGAAACTAAGTCCCTCTTTGTCAAAACTCTACACACAAAAACAAAAAGCATTAATAGAAAATACAAAATATCTTACATCTCTTGCAAAAGCACAGCACAGCAAAACTGCACTCTTCTAAAAAGGGTATTTTTGCATCACAACACATTAACTTTTGTAACCATATCTGAAACAACTTCACCAAAAGTACAAACACATTTTTTGCTTCACACTTCTTGCAAAGCACTACACAGTGTTTCTTACATTAGACGCACATGTTCAAGAATGAAATCTCTTGCAATCATTGGGAAATCACTTGAAGTCCAATTCAAAAATTGGCAACACACAGGCCCCCACACACAGTAACATATTGTTTTGATTACTGTACTGTATTCTGCTTTTCTTTGTGTTTTTCTTTGTTGTAAAAATTGCAATGGCACAAAAACAAGCTGTATATATTTTTTCCTGAAGCCTTTCTGTTTTTCTGTTCATTGAAATGTGAGTAGATGTACTGTACTGGAACAATTTTTCACAGAAGCCTATATGAGAAAATTAAAAGGGTAAACAAAGTACTAAAGACAGCAGTGTTTTGTATAAAGTACATTAATGTGTTCTTGCTACTTTGAAAGAGAAATTCAAATGATGCATGAGTTTATAATTTTGTTGCAAAAATGCCAATTTTCAAAAAGATTGTTCGGTTTTGAGTTTCATTTTGACATAGAAGTTAGACGTTTATCTCCAAGTGTTGTGTCTTATTTGGCTTGTGAGTAAAGATTTGAACAGTGAGCCAGATTCCACAACAAGCATGTAAGCGATTGCAAAATAACCTGTAATCTATTGCACAACCCCAGGCATCATGCCAAGAAGCTATTGCGCAACCCATGCTGCCTCAAATAAAATTATTTGGGGCCAGCCAGCAACTCTGCTACCGGTCCCTCTTGTTTCTTGCCAACATTCTTCCTCTCCCTTCTTCCTAGAAAATCTAAGAAATAAACCACACTTTGCACATAGGTCCAGTCCTATGCAAATCTTTGTCAACTGGCTTTGTGGGCCCATAGTCCTGATGGTGGCGCTACAGCCACCGTAACAAATCATAACAAGCCAGCCGTACCTGCTAGCACTTTGCAAATTCCACCAAAATGTGGGCCCAAGTGAGCAGAAATGTTCATATGCTTCAACCTCGCAAAATTATGAAGTCCATCACTCCGCTTTTCTCAAAAATTGCAAACTTATTATACCTATCTCTCAAACTTCCTGCATCTTCAGACTGTCCACAAACGATCCAGCCAGATTTTTAAATTAGCAAAAATTGAGCCCACAGTGCATTAAGATCTTAACGTTTAAACAGTACTGTAAACAGCTACTGAAAATTCTCGCTAAATAAAGCTCCAACAACAACTCTGACAAAATGTTGAGGTCACAGATTGGTAAATTTCAGAATTTTATCTCAAAAACTGCATTTTTTTTTTTTTTCGTTGATCCGCTCCAGCTTTGTGTCTTGGCAATTGCAAAAACTAACTACCTATAACTACCTATAAGTGTAATGGCTCAGACAGACAACTTGAACCCAAAAGCTTGACAAAGACATTCAGAGCAAAATAAAAGTTCTCGTTTACTGAGTTCCAAAAGCAGACAAGGCTCATATCGGTTAAACTTATCCAGACAGGCAGATGAGGATCCTAAGTCTGTGTCAAGCATGCAGAATCCGGCAGGCAGAAACAAAGGCTGGAAAGCTAGGGCAGATGTAAATGGACAATCTGGCAAGGAATGAGTGGAGATGAGCCAATATATATACTGCGAGGTTGATTAAGGAAATGGGAAACAGGTGAGAATGTGGACAGGAGGTTTCATGTGATGGCAGCGGGCAGGAAGCAGTGGCTGGGTCTGTAATAACAGAGAGAGTTAGAATCATAGGAGTAGAAAGGAGATTTGAACTGTTTGCCGTTGACTAGTTCAAAAGAAAATGGCGATTGCTTTTAGTTAGTTATGGTGACAACACACGTCAGTGAAGCTGTAAATCTGCCGCACTGTTGTTCCGCTGTCAAGCCGGCAGGGGAGGAACTCACAGAGCCGAATCGGCCGCTGAATTGAGACACAGCTGATGTCTGTGAAGGGACAGCCGGCATGGTGCGACTACACGCACGCAAGTTGGTTTATGCGGAAGTTTATAGAGCCGCTACGTTCTTTGCAAAGGCACATAAAAAGGGCCGCCACTCTGACCATCCTGCAACGTTGGTTTGAATCAGAATCAGAATCAGAATCAGAAACTTGTTTATAGCCAGGTGTATCAGGTTTACACTAGGAACTTGTTTTGGTTTGTTGGTGCAAATAAGCAGTAAAAAATAACAGAAGAATAATTAAAATGTTAGAATAAAATAAGAATAAAAATTGAAATCTACCAATATACAATATAGATATAAACAAGAATTAAACATAGTATAAAAATATAAACAGGTAGTGCAAATATTGTCAGTGTGCAACAGTCAGGTACCAGAGAGGAAGAGAGAGAGAGACAATGGGAGGGTGGTATTGAGTGTGTATGAGGGAAGGGAGTCAGTGTCGGGGGAGGCCGTGGTGTGAGAGAGAGAGAGAGAGAGAGAGAGAGAGAGAGAGAGAGAGAGAGAGAGAGAGAGAGAGAGAGAGAGAGAGAGAGAGAGAGAGAGAGAGCGAGAGAGAGAGAGAGAGAGAGAGAGCGAGAGAGAGAGTTCGGGGGGGGGGGGGGGGGGGGGGGGCGGGGGGCAGTAGTGTGTGTGTGTGTGTGTGTGTGTGTGTGTGTGTGTGTGTGTGTGTGTGTGTGTATGTGTGTGTGTGAGAGAGAGAGAGACAGTCACAGTCACAGGGGGGCAGAGGGGCTGTTGGAGAGCCCCACTGCCATGGGGAAGAAACTGTTCTTGTGGCGTGAGGTTCTGGTCCTGATGGACCTTAACCTCTTGCCAGATGGCAGAGTCTGAAAGAGGTGGTGTCCGGGATGGGAGGGGTCGGCCACAATCTTTCCTGCCCTCTTCAGGGTCCTGGAGGCGTACAGTTCCTGGAGGGAGGGAAGGTTGCAGCCGATCGCCTTCTCTGCAGAACGTATGACCTGCTGCAGCCTGGCCTTGTCCCTGGCGGTGGCAGCGGCGAACCAGACGGTGATGGAGGAGGTGAGGATGGACTCGATGATGGCCGAGTAAAAGTGCACCATCATGGTCTGTGGCAGGTTGAATTTCTTCAGCTGCCGCAGGAAGTACATCCTCTGCTGGGCCTTGCTGATGAGGGAGCTGATGTTTAGCTCCCACTTGAGGTCCTGGGCGATGGTCGTACCCAGGAAACGGAACGACTCCACCGTGTTGACTGGGGAGCCACGCAGGATGAGGGGGGGGAGCGGGGCTGAGTTCCTCCTGAAGTCCACCGCCATCTCCACTGTCTTCAGAGCGTTGAGCTCCATGTGGTTCTGGCTGCACCAGGATGCCAGATGGTCAACCTCCCACCTGTAAGCAGACTCATCACCCTCGGAGATGAGGCCGATGAGGGTGGTGTTGTCCGCAAACTTGAGGAGCTTGACAGATTGGTGTCTGGAGGTGCAGCCGTTGGTGTACAGGGAATGGGAATGTCCGCTCTACTCTTGTTCTATTTCCATGGTTAGAATATTGCAGAGTAAACAGAGCAAGCAACCGAATGAATGTTGGAACTGGCTGGAGTTGTTACAACAAGATGCTTTGAATATAATGACATGTCTGTGAATTTAAATCTAAATATCTGTGAACAAATTTTGCACCAAACTGTAGGATTAGGATGAAAGCACTCCACAGACGCCCTACACAAACAGCCCACAACAGCCTAATGAAATCTAGGCTTTGAAATATGAGCATTTAATATGTGGTTGTAGGTTATTAGCAGGAATGAGGAACGTGAACCCTCTTCCTCATTATTACATCAGGCAGATCTCTTTGAATGTGTGAAACAAAACCTGTAATAACCAGTTTTGCTTTTGCTTCGTTACAGTTTTCTCAAAGTCCTTAATTTGGACATTTTCTAATCTGATAATATGGTGATCCCACTGTAAATCTATCAATGATGATGAATTATCACCCAACCATTTGTCCTCTGTCCAAACCACTGCTGTTTGTCCACTAAATGACTTGCTGTGTGTTAATCCATCCTGTAGCTACGTGGGTCGGAGGAGGCTTCGTTGTTGGCACAGTTGAGATGGTGTACACGCCCTCTATGGGACTAACCTGGACAATGGTGATGCTAATGGCATACAGCTCATGTTTTTTTGTTGGTAAGAGTTTGAAAAATAAGAAAAGCCTGACAATCTCTGAGTCAAAAGAGTCAAAATTACTGTATATTAGACAGATTTTATAATGACCTGGTCTACCTCATAACTTGACATAAATGAAACCCCCAAAAAATCACACCAATGTTGACATGATGTGTGTCTTCCCTTGAGACGGCCAAACAGTATATTTACAAAATACAATTAGCCGCTGTTTACGGCAGCACTGAGAGCTCAACGCACTGCAAATTTGGAAAACACAAGCAAATGAAGAAACATTTTCACCAATTTGACCACAAATGCACAGCATTTAGAAAACATCCTCACCTACTTGATGACGCACAAAAACGTCAATTTGACGACACATGGGCAGCATTTAGAAAAAGTGCTGCAAATACAGAAACTATGTACTATGTACCTACTATGATCCACAAACAGTGAAATGTGGTTTTAAAAAAATGGTGCGGCTAGCTAGTCGCCCAAAGTCTCATTTGATTGGATGAATTTTGTAAATGCCCCTGAGTGGAGTGCAGTATGAGTCATCAAACAATTTAAACAGTTTTACAGAAGAGAAAAGACACAGATTTGATGGGGATTTTGATGTATAAGTACTCTGATACTGATGTTTTTGGAGAAATATTTGTCATATAACAAGAGATAAATTAACGATTAACACAAGGACACAGGATTAAAAACTGGGAAGATGGATTTTTCCACTTCAATGGGTCTTTAAAGTCAATTTGAAAAACAATCTATGATTTGATAAATTGAAATTGGCACCAGTAATTATGCAATCAAACTGGAATTGGAAAAGAAAAATATAGGTTAAACATTGTAATGCAACAGATTTGTCTTTAAATGTGCATGTCAATGAAATGGAAACTGTAAACAGTAAAGCAGGAGACAGATGTCAAAAAGATGATGACACATTAGTAAATGGTATAACAAAAATTAAAAAAAATATTGTAAAACAATTTATTTTAATAATCCAGTGAAAAATGCACGACTCAATTTTATATTTATATATATATATATTATATATTATATTTGTTTTATTAATAGTTGTTACTGACAGTACATTAATTAAATTGCAATTAAACTAGAGAACAACTTTTTAATTAATCAGTAATTAGTATAAATTGGTAAGATTTCATAATTGATTTTGTATTAATGAATATGAATGACCACTGAACAAAAACATTCTGGTGGTACACATTTGTAACCATACTTTGTTTCACTTTAAGACTAACTGATGCATTTAAGCTTGCAGAATTTATACAGTAGATGACTCAGTGAAGCTCAGGGTCTTGTATAAATGTTACAATGCTGAAAATAAATAAATGCAGCTTGTTGCTGTATGTGATATTTACACCTCCATGTTTTTTATTGTTTTGGTTTCTAATTGTGATGTCTTCTGGCCTCTTTTAAAGCTGGCTTGGTGTTTGCAAAGCCAATGAGAGAAAGAAACTGTGTGACGATGCTGGACCCTTTCCATGCCAAGTATGGAAAAGTACTAACAGCTGGACTGTGCCTGGTTTCACTTTCTCTTGATATGCTCTGGTTGGCCACATCACTAATTGGTTTAGGTACGGCATATGCACTTTACTTACATATTTACATTCACTGTGTGTTTACAGTTCCTTTATCTGTGAAGTGAAATTAATGCATACTTGGTTGTAAATTTCTATCTGTAGTGTGTCGATATGACTACAATGAATGATGAATGAACTGGTAATATTCAGACAAAGAATGGTTATAAAATGTCACTGATACAATGTGTTTGACAGGAGGAACCATGAGTGTGGTTCTGGATTTGTCCTATACTCTGTACGTGTGGATCTCGGCTGCCATCGTCATTATCTACACCCTGCTGGGAGGTCTCTACTCTGTGGCCTACACAGATGTTATACAGCTTTTCCTCATATTCATCAGCTTGGTGAGTTGGCTATACTTTCTAATTTTTATAGTGTGAAGGTTTTTTGTTTTAAAGGACCAGTGTGTAACAACTAGGGGGATCTATTGGCAGAAATGTAATATAATATTAATAAGTATATTTTCTTTGGTGTATAATCACCTGATAATAAGAATTGTTGTGTTTTCGTTATCTTAGAATGAGACGTTTATATCTACATAGGGAGCTGGTCCTCTTCACGGAGTCCGCCATGTTGCACCGCCATGTTTCTACAGTAGCCCTGAACGCACAAACCAAACACTGTTAAATTTTCCTGCTTCGGCCGGAGTCGATAACATCACTCGCTCCTGTCGCCGCCGCTCTCTCTCTCTTGCTTCACTACTCTGTTCAAAATGACTTATGCTACTCTTACAACATCTGGCTCCAGAAAGGGCCATTTGCGTATTTGCGTCGGCCACGGTAGTTCTTTTACACCCTTGGCACACGGGAGAGGCTTCAGTTGGTTGTAATCGGCAACCTCACCACTGAATACATCCAGGTCCTACACACTGCTCCTTTAAGAAAACACTTTTACACTAGGCATGATAAACTCCAAAGGATGTCTCAAAAACATTTTGTGTTCATCATTTATATTTTTATTTGTCTCTGCAGTGGCTCTGTGTTCCCTTCGTTTTGATGAACCCTTCCTGCTTGAATGTTAGCCAGACACTGATGAACAACACCTTACACGTTCCCTGGATTGGTAAACCGGGGCTGAAAACCACCTGGATAATTATTGATGAGTTCTTATTCTTCGTAAGAAAGCACACTACGTCCGATATGAAATGCAATTCACTCTAGTGTGCATAGATTTCTTCAGGATGTTGATGAATAAATATTTAAATAGAGGACCGTTTTTTCATCATAACTAAAGAATCAGACAGGTTGTAGACAGAGGCTATTATCTGAAACACTATGAGTCTGTAAATATCAAGGTTGCCACATGAGTGATTAAATTAATCAACTAACTGTTTTACTTTTAAGGCACTAGGGAGTCAGGGATATCAGTCCCTCCACCAGAGGACCTTGTCAGCTTCTTCCTCAGCATCAGCTAAGGTCACTTGCTTTGTCGCTGCTTTCATCTTACTTATATTTGGAATACCTCCTATACTGCTTGGGGCAGCTGCTGCATCTACAGGTATTAACAGCTTTTACATACTGGGGTAAACTGTGTAAACTAATGTCTTATTGCACCTGTTAATATACATGTCAAATGGTGGCTTTTGAAACCCAGGAAGTGCAATTTACTATAAACGTTACAGTGCAGGGAGCAGAAGAGACAGGGAGGATCAGAATGCAGAGAAAGCCAGGTTCAATGAAGATATTTAGTTAACAAAAGGGCTTACAAACTGAGAGTCCAAGATGCAGGAAGGTAACACGCATACAAAACTCCATACATGCCAAAAGACAAACCGACAAAGAACAGAGGAACTGAGGTAGTATAAATACTGACTGACTAACTGGGAAACTGAGAACAGGTGTGTGATGTGTGCTGAAACCCAAATCAGAGACAAATCGTAATTCAGCATGGTGCGCTGAATCTAACATTTTCAAAGAAGATGATCTTTGTGATATATAAAATATCCCCATAATCAATATAGCCTACAGTAGGCTCCATTCAGAATCACTCAAACCTATAATGTGACCATTTTTCAGTATTTCCTTCTCTTGTGTCCATGCCTCAGACTGGAACCAGACTTCCTATGGTTTTCCATCTCCATATGAACGTGGGGAATCGTCTATGGTTCTGCCCATCACCCTGCAGCACCTCACCCCGTCCTTCATCTCCATTATCGGTACTGGATGTGTGGCTGCCGCTGTGATGTCATCGACTGACTCTGCGTTGCTTTCTGCAGCTTCTGTCTTCACCTCCAACGTATACAAGAACATCCTGAGGCCTCAGGTGAAAAACTGCATGTCTTGTTTCAATTTGGTAAAAAGAAAGCTGGCTGAAATACTGTTTGCTATTGTGAAGGTGTGACGTCTATTTAGAAAGAAAGGGAATGGAGTACAGGAGCATAGAAATGGAATAAAGTGGCATGATGGAGAAACTAACTAAGAAGAAGAGTGAATAAGATAAGAAAGCAGAGAGAAAAAGCAGAACTGTCTCAATCATTTGCTGTTTACCTGTTCTTCTCCCTCTCTATTTTCCTCTTCAGGCATCAGACAAAGAGATTCAGTGGGTGATCCGTGCTTCTGTGTTGGTAGTGGGCTTGGTTGGTACATCACTCACCAACCTGAAAAACAGCATCTTACTGTTCTGGTTTATTGGTGCTGAAGTGGCCTACGTCATAATGTTCCCTCAACTCATCTGCGTCCTCTTCTTCAACATCTCCAACGGTTACGGGGCTGTTATGGGCTTCCTGGTGGGATTGGTGTTAAGACTGCTCAGTGGAGACCCATCAATAGGGTTAGCACCAGTCATACACTTCCCAGGATGCACTCTTGAGGACGGTGTTTATGTCCAGTACTCTCCAGTTAAGACCATCTCCATGCTGTCTGCCATCGCTGCCATCTTGTTGTTCTCCTACCTGGCTTCTGTGCTCTTCAACAAAGGATTGCTTCCTGAGAAGTGTGATGTGTTCAAAGTGAAAGCCAAGAACTCACCACAACCACTGACACCAAGAGATGACGCCACAGAACATAATAAGAATGAGGAATTAAACAGAAACAACTCTCAGCCCGAGGCATCAGAGCCAATGATTAGCACTAGCTTTTAGTGTTAGAGTTTGTTCAGTAGTATTTTTTTGAAGCCTACAGACTAGTAAATGGAAAGTGTATCACTGGAGTTTCTGCATCCAAAACATATACAACTTTGAATCATTAAGTTTCGTCAGTGAGTGTGCTGGGATGTTACCTCCATATTAAAATTGACTAAAAATACACTGTCTAATATCCTTTGTAATAAATTAAATATAATTAACATATATTCAAAGAATGAGGCATAATTATTTCAAAGGCCAGCCTTATTTCAGTTTAAGGTGCAGTGTGTTGCCTTTGCTTGACATTCAACACAACCTTCTACCTCTAATTCTCCATCTGCCAGGCTCCAACGAGAACCAATAGCATATTGAATAGTGAAGAGACCTATCCAGAATGTTTATTTGAATGTTATATACACGCCTCATTCGTTTCTTATACCACCCAAAAACTACAGGCATATGGATGCAAGAAGAAGAAGAAGAAAATATAATATAAAAGTAAACAAGGAGGAGAACTTTCAGTTAGTGCTCAAGTGTCTACTGCTCCAAAAGTGACTCTGTTAAAAGGTCAGAATGTCAGGTTTTACTGGGTTTTTAAGGTGGTGGACGCAAATGCAGAGAGAGGAGGAGATGGCAACAGGTATGATCCAAGGATTTAATATAATAGGCAGAGAAACAAAAAAGGCAGCTGGTCCGGCATGCCATCCACTAAAGGCTCAAAAAGTACAACACATGAAAATGCAAAAACAAACACTAGAATTACTTACAGGTGAAAAACTGGTGACACGCAACACAGGGAAGCAACGACGACGAACCGACAAAGACAGAGGGGAACACACAGGCTTAAATACACAAGGGGATTACACACAGGTGGAACGAATCAGGGCGGGGCAAACAATCACAAAAAGGCGGGAAAACAAACAAAGGCAGGAAGCAAAACTAGACAAGACACAGGAGGACCGAATTACAAAATAAAACAGGAAACACTCTTGCAGACCATGACAGAACCCCCCCTCAAGGGACGGATCCCAGACGTCCCAAAAACAAACAGAACAGGGTGGATGGAGGGGGTCCGGAGGAGGGACTCCGGGACAAGAGGGCATAGAGGACCTCAGGCGGACGGCCCGGGGGCAGAGCAGGGAAGGAGCTGGGAAACTCGGGCGGACGGCCCGGGGGCAGAGCAGGGACAGAGTCACGAATCTCGAGCGGACGGCTCGGGGACAGAGCAGGGACAGATTTTGGCTGAATCCCAGGCGGAACCGGCCGTGAGTGAAGCCCAGGCGGAACCGGGCGTGGCTGAAGCCCAGGCGGAAGCGGGCGTGACCGAAGCCCAGGCGGAACAGGTGATGGCTGCGGAGGCGGCGGCGACACAGCCGGAACAGGTGATCGCTGCGGAGGCGGCGACGACCCAGCCGGAACAGGTGATGGCTGCGGAGGCGGCGGCGACACAGCCGGAACAGGTGATGGCTGCGGAGTTGGCGGCGACACAGCCGGAACAGGTGATGGCTGCGGAACAGGTGATGGCTGCGGAGGCGGCGGCGACACAGCCGGAACAGGTGATGGCTGCGGAGGCGGCGGCGACACAGCCGGAACAGGTGATGGCTGCGGAGGCAGCGGCGACCCAGCCGGAACAGGTGATGGCTGCGGAGGTGGTGGCGACACAGCCGGAACAGGTGATGGCTGCGGAGGCGGCGGCGACCCAGCCGGAACAGGTGATGGCTGCGGTGGCGGCGGCGACCCAGCCGGAACAGGTGATGGCTGCGGTGGCTGCGGTGGTGGCGGCGACCCAGCCGGAACAGGTGATGGCTTCGGTGGCGGCGGCGACACAGCCGGAACAGGTGATGGTTGCGGAGGCGGCGGCGACACAGCCGGAACAGGTGATGGCTGCGGAGGCGGCGGCGACCCAGCCGGAACAGGTGATGGCTGCGGAGGCGGCGGCGACCCAGCCGGAACAGGTGATGGCTGCGGAGGCGGCGGCGACCCAGCCGGAACAGGTGATGGCTGCGGAGGCGGCGGCGACCCAGCCGGAACAGAAGGCGGATGCGGTGGCGACGGCGACCCAGCCGGAACAGGTGATGGCTGCGGTGGCGGCGGCGACCCAGCCGGAACAGAAGGCAGCTGCGGTGGCGACGGCGACCCAGCCGGAACAGAAGGCGGCTGCGGTGGCGACGGCGACCCAGCCGGAACAGAAGGCGGCTGCGGTGGCGACGGCGACCCAGCCGGAACAGAAGGCGGCTGCGGTGGCGACGGCGACCCAGCCGGAATAGCAGGCGGTTGCGGCCAAACCAGAACAGAAGGCGGTTGCGGCCCAACCGGAACCGCAGGTGATGGTTGCGATCCAACCGGAACAGCAGGTGATGGTTGCGACCCAACCGGAACAGCAGGTGATGGTTGTGACCCAACCGGAACAGCAGGTGATGGTTGCGACCCAACCGGAACAGCAGGTGATGGTTGCGACCCAACCGGAACAGAAGGTGATGGTTGCGACCCAACCGGAACAGCAGGTGATGGTTGCGACCCAACCGAAACAGCAGGTGGTTGCGGCCCAACCGGAGCAGAAGGTGGTTGCGGCCCAACCGAAACAGCAGGTGGTTGCGACCCAACCGAAACAGCAGGTGGTTGCGGCCCAACCGGAACAGCAGGTGGTTGCGGCCCAACCGGAGCAGAAGGTGGTTGCGGCCCAACCGGAACAGCAGGTGATGGTTGCGACCCAACCGAAACAGCAGGTGGTTGAGGCCCAACCGAAACAGCAGGTGGTTGCGACCCAACCGGAACAGGACAGCCCAGTGAAATGGGAGGAGAAAAAGGAAAGCAGGAAGGAGAGGAGAAACTTTCCATTGTTTTTTATATTCTGTTACTCTCATGCTAAATGTTGCCTAGAGGTCTGCAAAATGTACTCTTTATTTTTGAAATCCTGCTTTATTTTGGATAACTATCTTCACAGTGGGGACAGAAACCATGTCATAACATATCACAGCAAATACCTGCATGGTTGAACAACCTAACAAAAAATGGTTCAAAATGGTTCAAATAATGGCTCAAGGGAAAGATTTGTACCAATCTGACCACTAACATTTATTTACCCCTTAAATTAAAGTTAATACGAAACTTTCAATAACTGGTGTGTTACAATATCTCCCTGATTGAATTTTTAAGTATTTAGACTGACTGCAGACACGCCATTTACACCCATTTCATGCTTGGAACAAGTGATACATTTCTTAATGTACACCATTGACCATACCTGCTACAGTTACATAACATATATTGCTGGATTCAGCACAGCCATACCATTCCAGCAAACCCTGATTGGTGATACTGAGACAATCCCAGCCAAAGCTGCCAAAAAGAAAATGAAAATATTCATCATAGACCTTCATATTTGGTATTTCTGCTTACTGTACTCATGTGTTTGTAGTACTGTATTTCCTCAATGCATCAATATATTAACATTCTGTTTACTCACACAAGTAGATGAACTCCCTGCCCACTATCACACCAAATTTGGGATGAATCAGAGCTTGCATTATGAAATTAAACGAGTTTAGGTGTATAATATCCCATTCTGCCTTGCTTTATTTTGCACTTTTTTTTAATTTATGGATTGTGTCACAATATCTGTCAATTTAACCACTTTTGCAGTAAAATATTTTTATGCAAGAATCCATTTCATATGTAGGAGACCTAAGAGAATATGGAAAACATTGTTGTGTTATGTTTTACCTCCGGTAGAGGTATCTGAACAACTAAAGCACTTTTGGCAGTCTTCTATCTAGCGTAATACATTGACCATGGAAGTACGCTGTAGTTGCATGCAGTGAAGAAGTTAAGTCTTGCTCACTATTCAAGATTTATTAATTGAATGCATGTTGAAACCAGCTTTATCACCAGAGGGCATAAACTGTATATTTAAAGTGGAGGAGATTTATGTTTTCGGTCTCCTCTGGAATGCCAACCCTCTTTTCTATAAAAATTATTCAGTCAGTCAGTCAGTCTGTCAGTCAGTCAGTCGGACATCAGCTAGTGAGACCAGTCTGCATCCATCATGGCTGTTAACATCCCAGGAGTGATAGCGATGGTGTTTTTCTACCTGCTGGTCCTTGGGACCGGTATCTGGGGTTCTTTCAAGTCCAAAAGGGAACAGAAGAAAAGTGCAGCCACTGGAATGGATATGGCCCTGCTGGGAAACCGGAGCATTAACTTGGTGGTGGGGATCTTCACAATGACAGGTGAGGAGCATCAAATTTAATTTAACTTAGTTACTCATTTGTTTTTGTTGTTGTTATTATTATTATTATTATTATTTGTTTCCCAAAAGGTTTGTGAGTTATGGAAGTTGCGGGGCTAAACTGTAAGGGGCGGGGTTAACCCTCAACAGTGAAACAGGAACTCTCTGCCTGATGCAATGATGCCTCCCAACAGTATCTCTGACAAACGGTTCTTGATTTATGAAAGAGGGCGGGACTGAAGCTTAGGGGCAGGGCCATGAGTCAAAATTGGCATGTAAATGTCGTCAGGCCTGGTCCCTTATCATGGCTGAGAAATTTGCTGCCACACCATGGCAACAGTGTTGCAAAGTGGAGCAATACATTAAAGGACTGCATTAAAAACTCTACATCATTAGGATTTGCGTTAATATCAAAGCCAAAGTGTGGTGAGAACTGATCAGCCGTACCCTGTAAAATATTACAGGAATGGAATGTTCTCTTAAGACACAAGGGGTCAGCTGGTGCAGATAGATCAAAGAAATACATTTATGATACACAACCCGGGATCACAACAGATGTGATCAATATCTAGTCCCAGAAAAAAAAAAACTAGGTCTAATGTATGACCACCCATGTGAGTGGTGCCGGAAACATGTTGCTTGAAATGAAAAGATTCAGTAATATTAAGAAATTCAGTGGCTACACAATTTGTGGCATCATCAATGTGCAGGATAAAATCACCAACTAATAACACTTTATCCAGCTTGATAATAGAAGTCAGAAATCCAGTGAACTCCGATAAAAACTGACCTGCTGGACCGGGAGGTTGATAAATTAAAACACAATAAAACGGCTTTAGCCGACCAACTTTAGTCAGATGTAGTTCAAAAGTATTAAAACGTTCTGGGCTCACCAACTGGCAAGAAAACTGATTCTTCAAGACCACGGCGAGACTGACACCGCGGCCTGACAGACGTGGAATTCCAATAAATGAACAATCCACATGGCACAGTTCATTTAAATGGATAAATTCCATATTCTGTTGCCAGGTTTCAGTCAGGCATAAGAAGTCCAGATTTTCCCTTGTAAACAAGTCACTTAATGTGTGAGCCTTATTCGCCACAAAACGTGTATTAATCAATCACATTTTAACTGAGGAAGCAGTGTGATCATCAGCACAGGGTGCTTTGGGGGTGCATGCAAGCGGACAGATCGCTTTCGCACCGCGGCGATCCCGACCACAACAAAGATGTGAGTGCTGGGCAGTGATTCTGACTGGGATGTTCATGGGTATGGGAGTGGAAGCTGAAATAGAGACTGGGGGAATAGTAGTAGGAAACCCACCAGGCCACAGGGGGGGGCTAGTGTGATTTGTAGGGGAGGGAGATGTTTGCGTGTGGCGACCGGAGATGACCTTGTGAGAGCATGAGTTGTGGGTTAGTCAGTGCGAAGGAGAGGACCAGATGGAGTAGAAAATATTGATAATCAGAGTGCGTGAACCAAGGCCATTTGGGTGGATACCATCCGGGCAGAAAAAGGCGTTTCCAGAAGAGATTAAAATTCTCAATTAAAGCAGCATTTCGTGCTGCACAGGTTAATTCAAGTCACGTGATGAAACTCAGTGTGCAGCCAAATAAACCCAAGCCACGGTTGTGTGGGGGGATGGGTCCGCTGATGAAGACCCGTCTACCGTGGACCGGGAGGGATTCGAGAAAATTGCTAAAATCTTTCACCTTGTTTAAATATATATATATATATATGTAAAATGAAAAAAAAATCTTCCTCATTATTACATCAGGCAGATCTCTTTGAATGCGTGAAACAAAACCTGTAATAACCAATTTTGCTTTCTTTTAGTTAAAAAGTGAACAAGTTTGTCAATAATGATGGATTATCACCCCTTTTGTTCTCTGTCCAAATAGCTGCTGTTTGTCCACTAAATGACTTGCTGTGTGTTAATCCATCCTGTAGCTACGTGGGTCGGAGGAGCCTTCATTGTTGGCATAGCTGAGATGGTTTACACACCCTCTATGGGACTAACCTGGGCAATCGTGATGGTAATGGGATACAGCTCAACTTTTATCGTTGGTAAGTGTTAAGGTGACCAGAGTGGTGAGGGCTGCAGACTCTGGACATTTGAGTATTGGACATGAGGAAACCCAAATCAGAGAGAAAGAGAGCCAGGAAATTCCACCAAAAGAGACTTTATTCAGATGAGTTTCCCCTTTAACCTCATCAAATGCTGTAGTTTGAAGACTCACGTGATGAAGGCAGGGGATCAGGTATGGCTAGTAGCATGCAGAGCAAACAGAGAAATGTTCTTCTCCTCCCCTCCTACTGATATGGGCCCTGATTGTGTGCTGATTGAGCTCACCTGTGCCTAGTTCAGAGTCAACCAGGCACAGGTTAGCTTATGGGTGCTCTCAGAGCTCATTAAGATGTAGGCAGACATGGTGGAGCCCCTCTGGGTAACGGGTAGACGGACGACCAGATGGGCAGAGCCCCTCTGGAGGTCGGCAATGGGATCAGGATCTCTCCGGAGGTTGGAGACGGGAGCCGTATCCCTCAGGAGGATGAAGATAGTGACAGAGGTGGGACCACCCTGGAGGACAACCATGGAGGTGGCGGCGGGACCCCTCTGGAGGACCACCACGGAGCGGCAGGACCACTATGGAGAACGACCACGGGGATGGGACCCCGCTGGAAGATGGCCATGGAGCCCTGATGCCAGGTATGACAGCCGGCAGCTGAAGACCCGACTGTAGGTGCGTCCGGTGGTGAGCCAAACAGGAACTTGGGCTTGAGGCTGCTGCGGCCGAACATGGCTGGGCAGCAGCCGAGGCAAATGGAGCCACCGCTCTGCAAAGAGTAGGAGGAGGAGCCATGCCTGGAACTCCTCCCCTCTCGTCCGTCTCTTCCAGTACGAGAGCTGGTAGGCTGCGCTCTGCCAATTTGAATGACCACTGAAGAAAAACATTCTGGTGGCACACATTTGTAGGCTATCATTACTCTGTTTTACCGGTCTTGGTTAAGACTAACTTATAGAACATTCACTGAAGGTCAGGGTGTAAATGTTACAATGCTGAAAATAAATAAATGCAGCTTGTTGCTGTATGTGATATTTACAACTCAATGTTTTTTTTTGTTTTAGTTTCTAATTGTGATGTCTTCTGGCCTCTTTTAAAGCTGGCTTGGTGTTTGCAAAGCCAATGAGAGAAAGAAACTATGTGACGATGCTGGACCCTTTCCATGCCAAGTATGGAAAAGTCCTAACAGCTGGACTATGCCTGGCTTCACTTTCTCTTGATGTGCTCTGGGTGCCCGCAACACTAATTGGTTTAGGTACGCTATATACGTATGCACTTTACTTACATATATACATGTGTTTACAATTCTTTTATCTGTTAGGTGAAATAAATGTATACATGGATGTAAATTCCTACCTACGCTGTGAGTGGCGGCTGGTGAATTTGAGGTTGGAAAACCAACCCACGGCGTCATTTTATTTATTTAGTTATTTCCCTTTATTTTGCATTTGCACCTCCATTTTATTTTAGTGTTAAATAATTATGATTATTATTATGACCGCACTAGTTAGCTACTTATGTCTACATTAAGCAAATTAAGCAAAATTAAGCCCGTTGCCCACACCGGAATCCAGAGCCGCACGGGAATCAGGCCGCCGCATTTCACCGTAGCTCCACTGTGGGTCCAGCCTGGATAGCTGATGGTGAGGCCCGAACAGCAAGCCCCGAGCGGAGCTCTCTACATCCACTCACAGCTCAATAAAACGGCCTAAACAAAAAGTAGTCGTTTTGTCATGTATTTAAAAGTAGTTCACAATTTGCTCGTAATAATTTATTTCCTAGTATGCTTCTGTATGATATCTTTACCGCCAGTTCATCACATACAATGCAGTGGTAGAGATTGAGGATGACATTTGGAAAACATCATTGGACCAATGCGCTGTCAATATTAGGGGCGGCTGTGGCTCAGAGGATAGAGCAGGTCGTCCACCAATCGGAAGGTCGGTGGTTCGATCCCCGGCTGCTCCGGGTCACATGTCGATGTGTCCTTGAGCAAGACACTTAACCCCAAATTGCTGCCGAAGGCATAGCCACCGGTGTGTGAATCAGTATTTAGATTACATCCTGATGGGCAAAGTTGGCACCTTAGCAGCCTCTGCCATCAATGTATGAATGAGTGAATGCTGACATGTAGTGTAAAGCGCTTTGAGTGGTCGGAAAACTAGAAAAGCGCTATATAAATGCAAGTCCATTTACCAATATTGTTGCTGGTAAAAACCCAAGGGCGTCAATTTATGTGTTTTGGACAATCATAGATTAGCTGTCACTGATTCAATGTGTTTGACAGGAGGAACCATGAGTGTGGTCCTGGATTTGTCCTTCTCTGTGTGCATCTGGATCTCTGCTGCCGTCGCCATTACCTACACACTGCTAGGAGGTCTCTACTCTGTGGCCTACACAGATGTTATACAGCTTGTCCTCATGTTCATCAGCTTGGTGAGTTGGCTATACTTTTAGTTGTTATAATGTCAGAATTTTGTTTTAAGAAAACACTCACTAGGCATTAAAAACTCCACAGGATGTCTTAAAATGTTTTATGTGTTTATCATTTCCATTTTTTTTTTGTCTCTGCAGTGGCTCTGTGTTCCTTTTGTTTTGATGAACCCTTCCTGCTTGGACATTAGCCAGACACTGATGAACAACACCTTACACGCTCCCTGGATTGGTAAACCAGGGCTGAAAAAGACCTGGATAATGATTGATGAGTTCCTATTCTTCGTAAGGAAGCCACAATACGGCCTATATGAAATGCAAATTACTCTAGTCTGTATAGATGTCTTCAGAAAGATGATAAATAACAAATATTTAAATAGTGGACCATTTTTCATTTTAACTAAAGAATCAGACAGGTTGTAGACAGAGGCTATTATCTGAAACACTATGAGTCTGTAAATATCAAGGTTGCCACATGAGTGATTAAATTAACCAACTAACTGTTTTACTTTTAAGGCATTGGGGAGTCTGGGATATCAGTGCATCCACCAGAGGACCTTGTCAGCTTCTTCCTCAGCCACAGCCAAGCTCACTTGCTTTGTCGCTGCTTTCATCATTTTTATATTTGGAATACCTTCTATACTGCTTGGGGCAGCCGCTGCATCCACAGGTATTAACAGTTTCTACATACTGGGGTAAACTGTGAAAATGAATACCTTAATGCATTTGTGTTTATGAAAGAACAACACCTGCAAATAATAAAAGAGTTTGTAACAGAAACTAAGAAACACCCAGTTACTTACTCAGCGTAACCTGCCCAGAAGGTCTCATGCACAGATCAAGGTGGCATTGTTTGTGCAGGTGTCAGCAGCCAACAAAATTATGCACCCGGGAAAATAATAAAGTCAACTAAGTGTAAAAATAGGCATCTTATGGGACTCAAAGCTTGGCTTCTTGTGTGAAAGTGCTAAGTCTGAACCATACCACCATAACCTACTCCCAGCACATACTTTGTAGTTCTTTATATTACTACTAATAACAATGATAATACATTTTATTTGGCGGCGCCTTTCAAGACACCCAACGACACATTGACACATGACTCAAACAGATAAAAAAAGCCAGTCACAACATAAACACCAGCAGAGCAAACATAACGAGACATTTAGGCAGAAACGTATGATGGACTGATGGACACTACAGTGAATAGGCCAGTTTGAACAGGTAAGTTTTGAGGTTAATCCGGGAATGTGACAAATGCATGGATTTGGACGTCTGTGCTGGAATGAGACAGGAATGGGCGGAGTCTGCAGATGTTGCTTAGATGGAAGAAAGCAGTCCGGGCGACATTTTTTATGTGAGGTGCAAAGGAGAGGGTGCTGTCTAGAGTGAAAGCAAGGATTTTGACTTGGCTGGAGAATGGAATGGAGAAGCCATCGATGATGAGGTTTGGGGCAATTGTGTTTTGTGCTTTGGAGAGGATGCTTTGAGAGCTGATGAGCAGGGCCTCTGTTTTACTGCCATTGAGCTTCAAAACGTTCCTGCTCATCCAGCTCCTGATGTCCTGTAGGCAGGTGGCGAGGGAGGTGAGTGGCAGGGTAGCGGTGGGTTTTGTTGAAATGTAGACCTGTAAGTCGTCGGCATATCAGTGAAAGTGGACATCGTGGTGACAGAATATAGTGCCAGGGGGAAGGAGGTAGATGATGAATGGGAGTGGACCCAATACAGACCCCTGGGGGACACCGCGTGAAACAGCAGAACACCTTGACCTGTAGTGCTCAGTTGCACATATTGTTGTCTGTCAGTGAGATATGAGGAAACCATGAGAGTGCAACACCAGTGATTCCAATATCAGCCAGGCGCTCGATGAGTAGTGGGTGGGAGATGGTGTCAAAGGCAGTGAGATGGTGAGGATGGTGAGCAATCCAGAGTCAGCTGCATGGAGGAGGTCGTTGGTGATTTTGACCAGGGCTGTTTCAGTACTGTGTTTGGGGTGGAAACCAGATTGGAAAGGTTCATGGAGGTTGTTTGAGTCAAGGTGGAACTGAAGTTGAGCAGCAATCACTCTCTCAAGAGTTTTTGGAATAAAGGAGAGGTTGGAGATGGGCCTGCAATGGTTCAGTTCAGCTGGGTCAGCACCGGGTTGTTTGAGAGTGATTGCAGCGGTTTTGAGGGTGGGGAGTACAATACTGGTGGTGAGGGTTGAGTTAATTATTCTTGTTATCATGGGGGAGATGGAGGGCAGACAGGCTTTGACGAGGATAGTGGGGAGGGGATCGAGCTGACAGGTAGTGGGTTTGGATTTACTTACTTTGACTTTATTGTCCAGCTTAGTGGAAATTTGTCTTTGGCTTCTCTGGTACATACAAGGTAAATTCAAACATGACACAGCATATCACCAGGAAAATAAAAAACATTAAAAACATACAGTCAGCAAAACACTCAAAGTGTTCACACCCACTAAACTCAGAGTTTAGTGGGTGTGAAGCATCTACAGATATGTGTCTGGCCTTCTTGAGTACCGCTCTATCAAATATATCACAGGGCTGCCTTTGTGGCTTGCCAACCACCTTCCCTGCATTCTTAACAATCTTGGAAAGCTTGTTTTTGTTCTTCCCACTCAAGTTGCCATACCAAGCATTTATATTAAACTGTAAAATACTTTCGACCAGGCCCCTGTATGCCATCTCAAGTATGTGCTGACTCACACCAAAGCTCCTCAGCTCCCTAATTAAAACAGTCGCTGGTTGGCTCTCTTAAAAATACTCTCTGAGTTTTCAGTAAAACTTAAGGTTTGATCAATGATCGTGCCCAGGTACTTAACATGTTCCACTACTTCCACAGGCTGGTTGTTAAAAACAGCAGGGGTGATGTCACTGGTCTCCCTTGGTTTTGTTTGTATTAAAAGTTCCTTTGTTTTCGCCACATTAATTTCCAGATCACTAGTCTGACACCAGTCCTGTAGCAAGGTGACCTGGCTGAAGGATGAGCTCAGAGATGGTAAATTCCTTTACTGGTGTGAAGTTGGAAAGGGTGCTGATGAGTGGTTGGCAGGAGGTAACCATCCATGGTGGGTCACATGGGGAAGTGCAAGATGAGGCCAGCTGCAGGTGGATGGTGTTGATTTTGGTGTCAAAGCATTGCAGAAAGGCAGTGCAGTGATCAGTGGAGATATTTAGGGGGAGGGTTCTAGGAGGCTGAAGTACGTGGCCGACTGTTGAGAAGAGGGTTCTGGTGTTACCTTTACCAGTACTGATGAGGTTGGAGTAGTAGGAGGATTCGGTGGTGGAGAGAGCGTTCTTGTAGAGGTGTAAGTGTTCTGTGTAGAGTTGGATGTGCACTGAGAGTCCAGTCTTTTTGCACAGCCGCTCAAGTCGATTTTGAGATTACTTTCACTCCATATTCAGTAACAGCACATGTAGCCTACATTCAGTGGTCAAATAGTCCTTAATCATGTGTTTATTATCTCCCATGCTTATAAAATAATCTAGTTTAAAGTGACTATGTAGGTCACCCCAAGCTGAGGGTGCAACGACTTTAAACACACTTTCACCAAAGACAGTGCAGGTTCGAGGAATGACGTACATAATTTGTCCGCATGACTGAAGGTAGCAGCTACTGAGTTTTAGGAGACAGTAGAGGACATAAATAATAAGGCAGCAGATGTATATGGAAGACAAACCAACTTTATCATACAAACTACAATGATGTGTGCAGAAACCCAATTCATAACATAGCATGGTAAACTGAAACTAACATTTTCAAAGAAGATGAACTTGCATGCATATATAAAATATCACCATAATCAATATAGCCTACAGTAGGCTGTTCTCAGAATCACTCAAACAGATAATGGGACCATTATTCAGTCTTTCCTTCTCTTGTGTCCATGCCTCAGACTGGAACCAGACTTCCTATGGTTCTCCATCTCCATATGAACGTGGGGAATCAGCTATGGTTCTGCCCATCACCCTGCAGCACCTCACCCCGTCCTTCATCTCCATTATCGGTACTGGATGTGTGGCTGCCGCCGTGATGTCATCGGTTGACTCTGCGTTGCTTTCTGCAGCTTCTGTCTTCACCTCCAACATATACAAGAACATCCTGAGGCCTCAGGTGAAAAACTGCATGTCTTCTTTCAATTTGGTAAAAAGAAAGCTGGCTGAAATACTGTTTGCTGTTGTGAAGGTGTGACGTCTATTTAGAAAGAAAGGGAATGGAGTACAGGAGAATAGAAATGGAATAAAGTGGCATGATGAAGAAACTAACTAAGAAGAAGAGTGAATAAGATAAGAAAGCAGAGAGAAAAAGCAGAATAGTGTCAATTGTTTCCTGTTTACCTGTTCTTCTTCCTCTCTATTTTCCTCTTCAGGCATCAGACAAAGAGATTCAGTGGGTGATCCGTGCTTCTGTGTTGGTAGTGGGCTTGGTTGGTACATCACTCACCAACCTGAAAAACAGCATCTTACTGTTGTGGTTCATTGGTTATGAAGTGGCCTACGTCATAATGTTCCCTCAACTCGTCTGCGTCCTCTTCTTCAACATCTCCAACGGTTACGGGGCTGTTATGGGCTTCCTGGTGGGATTGGTGTTAAGACTGCTCAGTGGACAACCATCACTAGGGTTAGCACCAGTCATACACTTCCCAGGATGCACTCTTGAGGACGGTGTTTATGTCCAGTACTCTCCAGTTAAGACCATCTCCATGCTGTCTGCCATCGCCGCCATCTTGTTGTTCTCCTACCTGGCTTCTGTGCTCTTCAACAAAGGACTGCTTCCTGAGAAGTGTGATGTGTTCAAAGTGAAAGCCAAGAACTCACCACAACCACTGACACCAAGAGATGACGCCACAGAACATAATAAGAATGAGGAATTGAACAGAAACAACTCTCAGCCCGAGGCATCAGAGCCAATGATTAGCACTAGCTGTTAGTGTTAGAGTTTGTTAAGTAGTATTTTCTTGAAGCCTACAGACTAGTAAATAGAAAATGTATCACTCTGGAGTTTCTGCATCCAAAACATATATGTATCATTAAAAGTGGATACTGTGTTCCACAACCACTGAAACCAACAGATGGTGCAAAATATGAGAATGTGAACTTTTTAAAAATGACTAAACAAGAGACCTCAGATCCAGCAACGAAGTGAACAGTCTGGAAATGTAGTCTTACCTGATCTGTTACTGTAGGTGTTTGTTTCTTCCATGTGAATGACTGGAATGCTTGTAGGGGGGTTAAAATGTTTCTGTCATGACTTTATTTTACAGACTCATACAGACTAATGCAAGTGGGAACATTTTCAGCTAAAAAAGACGGTCTGCATACAGTAACCTTTACTCTGTATCAGGTGTATGGGGATTCTGTCTTTGCAGATTATTAATAGGCACCAGGTCCTGTAAGGATTCATAAACCAATAATAATAAATGTATTTGAGTGCACAACAACAAGGAAATGTCTAACTGTCCTGAGACTTTTTTTGACTACATTTTACTGTTATTTTACATATTATTATTATTTTTTTTATTACTTTGAAGTAGTCAGCAGTTTGTGCCCTGAGGTCCATTTGGAAGCTGTTACAGAGCTGAATGCCAGACTGAAGGCTGCCTCACCCTATTTGTTCTAGTTTTTAAGTAAAAGTCCTAAAGCTAAAAAATTATATAAAAAATACAAAATATATATTCAAAATAATACAAAAACCCTCAAGAACTTTCCAAAGAAATAAATTCTCTCCCAGGTTTATCCATTATTTCATATTTTCCTACTCTTACCCCATTGTCAATATAAACATGTTACAACTCATGAGGCCCCTGTTCAGTAGAAATGGGTTTTAGTCCAGGTGATATGTGAAAATGTTGTCCACTTTTTCATAAAATCATGACACTCGGTACAGTTAACCTTATATTAGGAACTTCCGGTCTTACTGTTGGCTGTACAGGGCTTACCCCATTTCTTTCTTTTCTTTCTCTTTTCTGAATTGTTTGGTGGTTGTTGTTTTTGTTTTGCTTTTCATCAGTTGGTTTTATATTGTCCTGTTTGTACTTGTACGAATCGCTGTTGTTGATATTGGTTATATTTTTTCAAATAAAAAATGACTTGCCCCCACAAACACTTTTCTCTGCTTCATAAAGCAGAGAAAAGTACTTTTTGGAGGGGATCTACTCCCAGCACCTCAAACAATTTTGAGAATGTGCATGTTTCCCTCTCCTTGATATTGGTTATATTACCTGATTTGTCAAAGATATAAATGATGTCTGGCATTGTGAGATTATTACCAGACTGTTTTCTTTTGTGTGTGTATTCTGCTCGGATAACAAAAAACAGATGAAGTAACATTTTGTAATATTTAATATTTATTATATAAAGTCTGAAGTCAATCACTTTACAAGAAGGATGTGGGAAGTGAGGACATAAGTCATCCCATTGGTGGCAGAACCACTATCGAAAATGTTTATTTGAATGTTATATACACGCCTTATTCATTTTTCATCAACTGGCAACAAGCATATGGATGCAAGAAGAAGAAGAAAATATAATATAAAAGAAAAAGGAGGAGAACTTTCAGTTAGTGATCAAGTGCCTACTGCTCCAAAAGTGACTCTGTTAAAAGGCCAGAAGCTGTTTGGCATCACATGAGATCACATTGTTGTGTCAGTCAAATGTAGTGACTAGCACCCAAGGATCATTTTTGAAAACAGAGTCTATCATCCTGCCCTCTGTAACTTTCCACTCACACCTTGGATAAAGATGGGAGAGGAAGAAGAGGCAGCGAGTAAAGGGAAGACAAGCAGGAAAAAGAGGAGAAACTTTCCATTGTTGTTGTATTCTGTTTCTCTCACACTAAATGTTGCCCCAAGGTCTGCAAAATGTGCTCTTTATTTTTGAAATCCGGCTTTATTTTGGATAACTATCTTCTCAGTTGGGACAGGAACACAGAACACCCATTTGAAAATCATTTTAGGAGTGGTGAGCCCTTACAACCAGGAAGAAAATCAGGCGGGATGTAGGTGTATAACGTGGTTGAGGAAATAGCAGATGAGTCAGACAGATTTTTCCAGAGCTCTGTTATTTTTTCCTAGTGATTAGAAAACAAATGACAAAAAGATTCCCACAATTCTCACACATAGGAAACAGGCAGCTGGACAATGAAACAGGTTTACAGGTGTAGCAGACTCGGGTGGCTGAAGAAACACTCCACCTGACCCCCCACCTCCCTCTGACAATTACACTGCCTTTCCAGCTGGCTAATCTACGAGTGGACCCTCCCAACAGAAAAGGGCACATAAACACTCCCCAAATAGATGAACTAAATGTATTCACAAATTACCCTTCAAAATATTACTATATACAAAATACACGACTATAGTCTAATACAGGCGAAATAGAAGGCATAATAAACTGAAGAAATATCAAACAAATCCATCTTAACAAAGAAACCCCACTACACACACCCCTCTCTCTTCCCTGATCACTTGGTTTGGCCTAACCAGGTAATTGATGGCAGCTGGAGACCTGTGGCTGCATTCACAGGTGTGCACTCTGTGAAAACACGCCTCCCGGAAGTGGACCTCAGTGAGAGAGAGAGTGATTAGTATGGGTTTACCAAAATAAAAGCACAACATAAGCAAAATCAACTTCCTGTATTAGATTGCGCTGTCAAACTTTACACTGTCAGTGTGCATGAGAGTGTTTTCTTCACCTTGAGTGAGGGAGATGCTTTACAGCTCTCTTACACACACACACACACACACACACACACACACACACACACACACACACACACACACACACACACACACACATATACCCCGCGACCCTGAATGGGATAAGCGGTTACAGATAATGGATGGATGGATATATATATATATACGGTTTATTGTTGTAATTTTTCTAATATCACAACACTAGAACAACATAATCTACACAACACACTTAATTGGGATCACATTCATATTTTATTGTTCATTACACCTTCATGACAATTTGTCCCAGGGGCCAACTGCAGTACTGCCAGAATTCTTTTTTTTACAAAAACCAGACACCTGTATCTTTACATCATGATTTTTTTATTACATAGATTGAAATTTTTAAAAATGTTCACAGAACCTAGAACATGTAATGTGCATGTACAATGAGTCAAACAATGTAAGAGCCAATCAGAAAAAGAAGAATCCTTTCAGGCTTATGTGCTGGATGAGCAACTTATGGGCACCATGATCATGATCCATTCATGTTCTGGATGCAGAAATCTCCAGAGTGATGTCATTTGAGCTATTTACTAGTATTTATTAGTCTATAATGCTTCAAGTAAACAGATACTACTGTACACACTGGAACGCTAACAGCTAGTGTTAATCATTTGCTCTGATGCCTCGGTCTGAGAGTTGTTTCTGTTCACTTTCTCATTCTCACTATGTTCTGCGGCACCATCTCTTGGTGTCAGTGGTTGTGGTGAGTTCTGGGCTTTCACTTTGAACACATCCCACTTCTCAGGAAGCAGGCCTTTGTTGAAGAGCACAGAAGCCAGATAGGAGAACAACAAGATGGCAGTGATGGCAGACAGCATGGAGATGGTCTTAACTGGAGAGTACTGCACATAAACACCGTCCTCAAGAGTGCATCCTGGGAAGTGTATGACTGGTGCTAACCCTAGTGATGGTTGTCCACTGAGCAGTCTTAACACCAATCCCACCAGGAAGCCCATAACAGCCCCGTAACCGTTGGAGATGTTGAAGAAGAGGACGCAGACGAGTTGAGGGAACATTATGACGTAGGCCACTTCAGCACCAATGAACCACAACAGTAAGACGCTGTTTTTCAGGTTGGTGAGTGATGTACCAACCAAGCCCACTACCAACACAGAAGCACGGATCACCCACTGAATCTCTTTGTCTGATGCCTGAAGAGGAAAATAGAGAGGAAGAAGAACAGGTAAACAGCAAACGATTGAGACTATTCTGCTTTCAAATTCCCTTTTTCACTGCTTCCTAATCTTATTCACTCGTCCTAGTTAGTTTCTTCATCATGCCACTTTATTCCATTTCTATTCTCCTGTACTCTGTTTCCTTTTATTCGAAATAAACTTCACACCTTCACAAAAGCAAACATTACTTTAGCCAGCTGTCTTTGCTGTGATGTAACTAATTGAAGGAACACATGCAATTTTTTACCCGAGGCCTCAGGATGTTCTTGTATACGTTGGAGGTGAAGACAGAAGCTGCAGAAAGCAAAGCAGAGTCAACCGATGACATCACGGCGGCAGCCACACATCCGGTACCGATAATGGAGATGAAGGACGGGGTGAGGTGTTGCAGGGCGATGGGCAAAACTAGAGCTGATTCTCCACGTTCATATGGAGATGGAGAACCATAGGAAGTCTGGTTCCAGTCTGAAGCATGGACACAAGAGAAAGAAAGCCTGAAAAATGGTCACATTATAGGTTTAAGTGATTCTGAGAGGAGCCTACTGTTTACTAATACCCCATCACACCGAGGATTCAACCAGGGTTGAACCAGCGTTGATTGTGTCTTTCAAAGAGTTAATCGGCGTTGAGAGGCTCGGCTTCGCGACCCAGGTCGAGAGGTAGGTCAGATCAGGGTCGGACCATGGTCGATTTCGATGTCAATGGCATAATCTTCAGAAGTTTCCAACTATATTAGCACAATGTAGTGTAATGTGATAAATGGGTAGCCTACTGTACATAGACAGGAAAAAAGGTTCATGGGTTTAAAATCTTCACTTTTGTTATTCCATTTACTAATGGGTCATCATCCATTTGACATTTCATTTGTCTCCTGCTTTAAATTTCAGAGACATGTAAATTTAAAGACACAAAAGATATATTTTTTTCAATCGTATGATTGGATTGCATAACTACTGGTGCCAATTTCCATTTATCACATTATAAATTGTTTTTAAATTTTAAGTAACTAATTATTATTATTAGTTATTATTAATTAATCTGGTGGTACCCTTACGTAGCCACGCTACATTACGTAAGAAATGCAAGCAGAATTGGTTTCTCTTTATACTACCTAACCTGACTTCTTCCTTCACTCCCACCATAACTACGGCCACGTAGAGCATCAATGTTTGACGTGTAGGGCCACTGACCAAGCTGCTGTATTTGACGAGTTGGGAGTGAGAACGGGATGGTATAGCGGATTGGAGGCCTTCAGCATTTGAGCAACAGTGGCTTAATTTATTTTGTAAATATACAGTTTGGCCTTCTCAAGGGAAGACACCAATCATGTCAACATTAATGTGAGTTTCATTAAAGTGTAACTTCATCCCCCAGGTCTGGGCCTAACTGCACACTTTTTCGCATGCTGAGTAGAAGCTGCTCAGTGGCATCTGTGTGACCTCTGATTAGAGGGCGTTAATAGTGTTTTTTATATAAATGTACATATTTTAAAATAGATAAGTCCCAACCTCTGGTTGTCGCTCAACACCATGGTATGTAAAACTGACTCAGATGTTGGCGGCCCAGCACTTGACAATCTCCTAGTTCTGGGGGGCTCTGTCTCAGGAGGCAATAGACGCACATATTCGGTAGGCACGTCCTGATTGGCCGGCTACTTTTCTGCAAATCTCAGTTGGGGAACGCGTGCATGTGATTGGAGGAGAGTATTACCCATAGAGTCCAGTAGAGGGCTCCGCCTGTGCTTATAGAACTAGGGTTACAATATCGTAACCTTTGTTACATTATAACATTATGGATATGCAAATTAGCTCAGAAAAGTGGCTAAGCAGGCTTTAGCTACAATCCATCCAAAATAGGTGGCAACACTGCTTGTAGGTTGTAACAGTTCGTTGAGTGAGTCGTGTTTTAGTTCCACCTGTACTAACTGTTGTGATTGATAAGTTTAACAAGTGTAGCAGGAGCATCCATAATGTATTTCTTCACCTGTCATTGTAAAGATCCCCACCACTTTTTTTATACTTCGGTTTCCCAGCAGGGCCATCTCCATTTTGTCAGCCGAACTTTTGCTCTCCTCCCGTTTGGACTTGATAGAAGCCCAGATGCCGACTCCAAGAACCAGCAGGTAGAAGAACACCATTGCTATCACTCCCGGGATGTTGACAGCCATGCTGAACCTGAACAAAGGTGAAAACAGTGTAACAGTTTGACAGGAATAATGATATACTCTAAGATAAACGGTGACTCAAAATAATCTCTTATTTCCCTCTAAGGTTTAAATTAAAAGCGCTCTCTCCTAATAAGTAAAACACAAAGTTTGATTACAAACAAAGTCTACTTTTCTAAAGAAAGATCTCTTCATGTGAACTAAGTCCTATTGGACAAATTATCGTGGGGACATGTCAACCGGTCTGTGTACAAAGTTTGTTTGTCTTTTCAATTCTTAGTCGCATAAAGAGAATATGCATGTTTGGTTTCTCGTTGTCTGAGTGAAGGACACTAAAAGCACCATCACTGAACACAGTTCATTTCTCAAATACCATGTGTGTTTGTGCATACAAGGAATTTGATTCCAGTTTAGAACACTGTCAGAAAAATACACGAGGACAGTGAGAGAAACAGACAAGTGGACAACAGTGTAAATGGTAAGCAGGATCCAAATAATGCAGAGAAATATAGTACAAAAATAAATATGGAATTGGTAAAGGAATGGTTAGATATACAAAATATGTGCAGTAGATGGTTATGTACAGTAAAGTTATACACAAACTGCTCAAATAGAGAGCTGACATAAATATATATAGCTGTATGCTGCTTACATTACTTGTTTATTATTATTATCAGTTTTTTTGCACCTCATTTGGATATTTGCTCATAGAGGCTGTGTGAAATGTTTACAAAGTTAGTTAACTGGCCCATTTTCAGTCATATATGTAACGTGTTTTGACTTAAATTTTCATTTATTAATAGTGTGGTCTTTGTGTTCACAAATATGTATATCACCATTAAAGTGTTTGTGCATGCAGACTGCAAAGTAAAGAGATGCTCTAAATAATATAATAAATGTCATGTGTCCCTATTTGACAGGTGGGTCCACCATGTATAAACTCACCCTATGACTGCACCAGGATAACCTGGAAACAGCCAGGAGGAACTAGCAGCTGGTAAGTAACGTTAGAGAGTAGAGACCATCACTTAGACAGTGACACATTTAGGTTGTCGTGGCCCTGGCATATTTGATTTTAAATGATACACTGACTGAAAGTAAAGTGCTGACTTGGTTTATATATTTTTATTGTGAACAGTGAAGCAACTGTAGATAGATATAAGTGTCCTCTGGGATCACAGACTTCATACAGTCAGTGACTGGAGACAGTTTGACACACAATATTATACTGTATATCCTGACTAATGTTTGTTTTAATTGGTCAAATGATTTGGTCCACTAAGGTTGGAGGACTTTGGTTACAAGTAAAACCCAAAGGTAGAGTTCCTGCAGTTTTCATATGTGGATGTAAATGCCATCAAGGTAAAGAGGAAAGATTCAGTTTGTATTTAATCAATTTATCGCAAAGTAACTGACAGACGGAAAACACAAGTCAGAGTATTACCCAAGTGTAAGAAGACTGGTTGGTCTTTGGGGCTCTGGGCAAAATACAAAATATGCCACATGTATTCGGCTATTCATAATAATAATAATAAACTTTATTTATATGCATGTACACTGTGCCTGATGGGTACTTAAAGACAGTTGGATACACAGTGTGGTTCAGTCAAGTTCCCAAGGAAGAGCGCCGGGCTTCGGTTCCTTCACGTGATGCCATCGGGCCCAAAAATACTTTTTCCCATAGACTTATATTAAGAAAGAGACGTTTGTAAATCAGTGGATGATTTCATTTTTTCTTAGGTAAATCAACTACCCAGTAAAAACACTTGAATGGCCCTTATTTAAATCATTAAGTCCTAAAAGTTGTAAAATGCACTAATAGCTAAATCCAGAGTGATTTTTCTTCCTCTGTTCATGTGAATGAGCCCGAGACTGAGGGCTGGGATGAGGGGTTAAAGGAAACGCTAGGGCGTTTGCTTTATGGGCGCAATGGATGGGAAAGATTTTTTTTGCTTCATGCGCCACTGAGCAACTTTCATATATAAACGGGGCTCCGCCTCCAACGCTGTATCCAGCTCTCTTTATACATCTAGAGGTTCAAAAGTCTTCAGCTCATGTTTTTGACCTGGGGCCCACGAGCAGGTTAATCTTGTTAGTCTGCACCTGATGGTGTGATTGTAAAGCTATGTTACCTGCAAACTGTGATGTGACAGTTTGATAACAGTTGAATTATGATCCTCAGTAAGTAATACAGTAGCTGTTGGGGCAACCTTTTTATCATTCTATTAAATACAAAAATGTACAACGTTTTACCTCTATGAATGTTTCGTCACTGGTCATAGACATGGGAACAATTGCATTAACGCATCGGAAATTGAGATCTTTAGTGTTTATTTTTCATGTAGGGTTAAGGTTAATAGGGTTAGGGTAATGAATAAAATAGAAAGCTGTGAGAGTTAGATGAGAAGAAAAAAAAACATGGCAAAAAATAATTTTCTTTCTTTATGGCTCTTGACAATATTTTCTGATTTATGGAGTGAGAAAAAGAGATATCCAAAATTCCCTCCGCAAAAACCTTTCGACCCCAATATGTCAACAAAATGAAACAATGTTGAACCTGGCTTTATCTAATGTTATATTTAATAATAATTATAATTACAAATATCTAATAATAAGGTAATGGCTCATTTACATAGTTAAACTAAAGATTTCAGAATAACTGCCTTAATATTAATAATCAACTGGGGAAGTTTCATGGTGGTATTTATTAGTTATTTTTTTTAACATTCACCTGCATGTCTCCCCTTAAAAACAGTAAATAAATTATTTTACATAAGAATATCAGGTAGCAGTCTGTTACCTGAGGCTTGATAGAAGTTTGGTGCTACAACAACAAAACGTATCCGAAAGGATAGGAATAAATCATCAGAGGAAGAATTTTGGAAAATTGACCACTGCAGAGTTTTGATCTCAACCCAAGAACTGAAGACAGCTCAGTGTCACAGATGAACACAAGGAGGGCTGGTCTGTAGTTCCTGTGAATAGTTTTACAAGTCTGACAGGAAATTTCCTTTTCTGCTTATGTACATTATGTAGACTGTATTGACCTTCAAAAAGAACATGAACCAAGGTCACTTGCAATGTTTTGTCACCATGACTGTTTTGTCAAATTGAAATAGTTTTATTTCATTTGGAATTTACTGAAATGTACTTACTTTGTCACACTTTTATATTATCTTTTACAGAAAAATAACAGACAACAATGCACAGAGAAACAAGACCAAAACTGATTCCAGCCAGCAAACATTGTTGCATGTCATACCCCCCTCTCTCCCCCCTTTTCCTGTTCGCCTCTTCGCTGTCATAAAAAAAAAAAAACTCAACTGGTTTCAAGAGGTTAACTGTACCTTACATGAGGTATGCTTTTTCTTTCTTAACACCCTGTGCTCACCATAGGCTCTGAAACTTCATTGTGACAAATATTTTTATTGTTGCCTTGGACGCTGTATGTTGGTTGTCGTTTTGGCAACTGTTGGGCTTTCATGTTCAATGCATCCCACTTCTCAGGAAGCAGGTTTTTGTTGATCAGCAGAGAAAACAGGTAGGAGAACAAGAGGGTGGCAGCGAAGACGACCAACATGGAGATGGTATTCACTGGAGCGCGTTGGACATAGACACCATCTTCAAGGGTGCATCCTGGCAAATGGAGGATGGGCGGTAGCCCAATCAACGGCTCTCCACACAACAGTCTTAACAGCAACCCCACCAGCCAGCCCATAACAGCCCCATAACCGTTGGGGATGTTGAAGAAGAGAACACAGACCAGTTGTGGAAAAATAACAATGTAGGTTATCAGTGTGCTAAGAAACCATAAGACTGGGATGCTGGCTTGGACAGTGGCGAGTGATGTGCTGATCAAGCCTGCTACCACCACACAGCCACGAATCACCCACTTGATCTCTCTCTCTAATGCCTGGGAAAGAAGAAATAGAAAGAAGACACGATGAGCTAATTATAACTGCAACTGTATTCTACCATCTGTCTCACCTCAGCCCTATTGCACCTCTATCTGCCTACTCCATTATTCCATTATCACAATGCTCATGACCTTCCTCTCCTCTCCTCTCTTTCCTTCTTTTTGACTGGTGCCAACCTATTCCATGATTTGTATAGTGATTAAAAAAAACAAATAGTGTAATTAAAGCTGCATTTCTGTAAGTGATTTGGTCACTAGGGGCAGTTGTTGTTGTTGTTGGCCGAGAGTTTACAATATAATACATTACAGCAACAGAGTGACATGTGCATCCCCTTTTAGATATTTTTTCTGACCACTAGATTTTAAATCCAGTATTCATTGTTATTTTTTCAGTCTTGGTGTTCTGATGAAAATATCTCTTACAGTATAGTTGCAGTAAATGTCAAACTTGTTCCACCAGTCACAACTTTACATAAGCTCTATACCATTTTGAGCTCGGCATATAGGTTAGGATGTGTCAGCTCCTGTGGTGCCTTTGAAAGCTTTTTCACAAAGCGGCATTGGTTTGATATTGCAAGTGTGGCCAAGCTAATAGTAATTAAAAGCTGTGTGGACCTGAAAAGTGGGCTTCTGAGTGGTAGTGTGGAAGTTTAGGCAGCTCTTAGCTACTTCTCAGAAAACAGATTATGACAACAGCTTTAAGGTTGTGACCTGGGTCCTCAGGATGCTTTTATAGATGTTGGAGGTGAAAACGGAAACTGCAGCCAGCAAGGCAGAATCAGACGATGACATTGCGGCGGCAGCGACACATCCGATACCAATGATGGAGACATAGGTTGGAGTGAGGTGGTGCAAGGTAATGGGCATTACAAGAGTTGCCTGCCCACGTTCAAATGGAGATGGAGAACCATAAGAAGTAAGGTTCCAGTCTAAGGCATGGACAGAGAGACACACAGTACATATTTTGAGACACATAGAGTGGTTAAAGGGAAGTTTCATGCCTTAGCAGTTAGAAAATAAAGAGTTTGGATTAAGAATAAATCACCTGTTGATGCCGCCACTGCTCCAATCAGGACAGGAGGGATTGCAAAAATAATAACAATTGCAGCAGCAACAAAACAGTTGATCTTAGCTGTGGCTGAGGAGCAGGCAGATAAAGTATTCTGATGGAACTCCTGATAGCCCAGGCAACCCAGAGTCTTCAAAGAAAAGCATTGTCAATTTAATCTCCCACCATAAAAATCCAAACCATTTTCCAAAGTGAGACCTGGAATACCACACTTCTGAATAAGAAATTTGATAAGGCTCAGGGTTAAGGGTTGTGGCTCGGCACTACATATTTCATAAACAACGATTTGACCTTCCACTTACCATAAGAAATATAATGTCAACCCATCTCCAGGCTTTGTCTGCTTCTAGTGTGCCCATCCAGGGAGCCTGTAAAGTGTTGTTCAGGGCTGTCTGAGTGATGTCTAAGGAGAAGGGGCTCATCAGGACAAAGGGGACACAGAGCCACTGCAGAGAAAAGCAACATAATATTAAGGTACCAACATAGATCACTTCCCCTCCAGAACACTACAGAACAGCGATCTGATGCCTGTATTGGCAGAACCACATCATTTGTAAGCAACAAAAAAAAATAGTTGTTTTCAGTTTAGCTTTTTTCCCAGATAGTCTTTAAATTAATTTAAAAAGTTGATACTGACTTGAAGCACAATACTGGATTTGTTTATGCTTTTTTAATTTTTAACCAAAACACAGATATTTCTTTTGTTGTGTAAACCTAAAAAATATGGCCACCAAACATAATCAAGGCAGTAATTATGTTTCCCTTAAAATCTAAAAAGCAAAACAAATTAGCAGTATATAAACATAATTTCTAGAAGACAGACATTTGCCATTTTAGCTTCTATGGCCAAAGAAGCAACAACCCTCTCGCATGTTGATACCTGTTTGGTAGCTCAACGTCCCCTCAGTGTGTGTCTATCGCATGCTCGCCTTATGAGAGTAGCGATACCATAAAACTGCTCTAAAACACCAGCGAAACCTGTCGCCAGGGCCTGAGCAAACTTACCAAGCTGATAAACATGAGGACAAGCTGTTCGACATCTATGTAGGACACAGAGTAGAGACCTCCCATTAGTGTGTAGGTAATAGCCACAGCAGCAGAGATCCAGATGCATATGGCGAATGGTAAATCCAGAATCACACTCATGGTTCCACCTGTGGATTCACAGATGGCAACCATGGCCGTACAAATTGAAGTCATTTGTAAGTGTCCTTGCCATGTGTTGTACATTTGTCTGTCATGTATTAGAAAATACCTTTCATTTTGTATATATCTGAAAAACGTTCCATGCCAATGAAAACAGAGAGATCTTTTTTTTGGAGATGTCTGGCAAAAAGTCCAAATCTTGCCAGTAGGGCTACATAGGTAAAACCTATCCCCTAATATACCCAACAGTATTAATGTACTAAATATCATTAATGGACTAATAAAATTCCTCTTTTGGGGAGCAAGGTTATATTGTGTCTAAAGGCTGTTTCATGTGTGTGTGTGTCCTTGCAAACATATATTTTTTTATATGTGCAAGACATGTACACACAGAAATCTGTATGCGTGTGTGAAAGTGGACCTCACAAGTAACGAATGCTAGAAATAGGGCCCCACCAGTGACCAAAAAACTGGTGTGAAGAAAAAAGTTTAGAATTCTGTTAAATTGAAGTGCTATTTGTGATTAGGAATTCTTTTTTTATCTTGCCTGATTTTTTTACAGAAGTGTAGAACCACAGGAAAGGGTGGCCCCACAATTGGGTAAAATAAACCGGCCCCCTCGAAAAACGAGTATGTGTGTGTGTGTCTGTGTGTCTGTGTGTGTCCTTGCATACTCGAGAAAAATAGATTTTTATATGTGCAAGAAATGTACACACTGCATTTTTTTATTTAATAATCAGTTATCTTATTTATAATGTAATGGCATACATACCTAAACCAATTAATGTTGTTGTCACCCACAAAATGTCAGTGACCAGTGTGGCCAGAGAAAAAAACGCCATTGGTACTTTCCCATACTTGATCTGGAAAGGATCCATCATGGTCATGTATTTTCTTTCTCTCATTGGCCCAGCAAAGAAAAGACCACCTAAATAATGAGACAAAGACAATTTTTCACGAATGCTCCTATTTCCATCACAATTGTTTTTTTGTTTTTGAACATTACTCTCTTACTAATTTAACTTGTTTTGTTATCAAGCTCTGCCATATATTCAGCAAATGTTAATAATAAAGTCAGTACACTGTCGTCATAAAAACAGAGCGAGAATGAGAAAATGTTCTAACTCACACAGGTTCCGCCCTCTACTGGACTCTATGGGTAATATTCTCCTCCAATCACATGCACATGTTTGTCCACTGAGATCTGCATCAACGTATCCGGCCAATCAGGACGTGCCGACCAAATACTTGCGTTACCACAGTAAATAAGGCAGCACCCAGCTCTGGCATCCATTTCTTCCGTTTATTTTGATCGACAAATTGCCCACTGACTGCTCCATCTCCACAGATGGAGTCGCCGCTACAAGAACCTCGCCAGTGCCCGTTGAGCTTCACGATGCCTCCTAATATATCTACACATCAACTCAGATATTCAACACTTAAACAGACTTACCAATAATCAAACACATTACCGATCCTATAATGTAGCTGGAAGCCCAGATTAGGCCCATAGAGGGGTTGTACACCATTTCTGTAATTCCAACAATGAAGCCTCCTCCAATCCAAGTAGCTGAAACATGAACCAACATACAAACACACACAAACACATTGCTTATTGCGGGAGGAGTGGAGGTGGATGGGTCCAACAAACATAGGACTTTTAACCGGGAGACTGGTGGTCATGTCCCAGAGTTATTTTGAATTTACGTTAGTGAAGTGTATGACGTGTTTTTCGTACTTATGTTACATTATTTAAATATGTATTTTAAGCCCAACCATGATGTTTTTCCTAAATATAACTAAGTGGTTTTACCGAAGCGGCCATTACCGAAGTTTTATTGCCTAAACATAACGGCGACCATTGCACTGTAACAACGTGGCGTTATATGAAACATGAAAAGCCATTTCACAACGTTAACCCAGCGGCATGAAATGCTCTTTATACGCCTTCCCATGAGATCAGGTTGTGCAAGCTCTGTTGAGATTTGTACAGGTAAATCAAATCCTTTGGATTGAACATTTCGATTAAAAACATACAACATTTTTAATTACTTTAAGTAAACCCAGATAACTTTTGCCAAATATCACATTGATAATTTTGGGGGAGTTTTATAAAGGTGTTTTGAAGATGTTTGAACTTAAAAAAAACAGTGCCATGACTTTTACTAAGATATTCTCGGAGACATCATTTCTTACTGCAAATACAATATAATGATAACTCACCTGCCGTGGTGAAGATCCCCACAACTTTACTGATGCTTCGGTTTCCCAGCAGAGCCATCTCCATACTGTCACCCGGAGATTTGTTCCTTTCCTTCTTGGACTTGAAAGAAGCCCAGATGCCGACTCCAAGGATCAGCAGGTAGAAAAACACCATCACTATTACTCCTGGGATACTGACAGCCATGCTGAACCTGATGGTAGGTTGACAGTGTAAAGTGGTTGGCTAACAGAGTAAAATAACAATACCAATACCATTTTAGCAAGAAATCCAAAGATGAACTATTTTATATCCATTTACTTATCGGAAACTGTCAAGAAAGTGACCTTTTACACGATCGGTATGAGCTATGTATATATTTATGCAAGATCATCTGGTAAATATAACTAAGTTGCTGTGGTGTAACCATAAATTCTGGATGAATACACAATATGTTATAAACACATGGAAAAGTAAGACTGTGTTTTTCTGGTGACAAAAATAACGTGAAGTCAGTAGTCACAAAATGGAAAAGTACTAAGGAGCAAGATATGATAATGCAAGGTGATAAAACATCGTCCTACTGCACCTCTTCACTCTGACCTTTATGAACCTGTATTACTGCACTGCAGGATGATCCAGTGTCATTCCGGATTATGCAAATTATGGTACGGGCAAATCTTAGTGGTTTGCTATTACAGCAATTTACATGTGTAAACTCTTACATTATATCTACTGTAGCCTACACATTATGACTTTACAACTGTAATGAACATGTAAACACAAGCAGAAGCATTTATAATCTGTAAATTAGTGGAAATTAAGTAGTAAAGGGAAACAGATTTCACAAATCAATCAGTTTACTGATCATGAAGAGTACAACTCAGCTTTATAATGTCTACAGTGTCTCTGGAGTTTGCAGGGCAGTTACTGACAAAACCATACAGTAAGTAGCCTACTATTTTTGGAAGAAGTCTGAAAAGGCAAAAACAATGGGGGCTCTTCTTTTGCACCAGTGGTACAACAACTATAAACAGTGCTTCACCAGTTAAGTATTATTCTGATATTGAAATGTTCGTTGCCATTTGGTCAGGTAATGCTTTGCCCAGCTCAGTGTTTCATTCAAATGAGATGTAATTCAGGTATTTTGGTGATTCTGTCAACAAGGACAAAGTAAATGCTTGGATGAAATGAGCCAATGCACACAGCCCTTCAAATCATGAGAAAATGGCACCAGTCTGCTACTAAACAACCACACAAGTAAAACCAATTTTATCTATATAGCCCAATATCATAAATCACAAATGTGCCTCGGGGGGGCTTTACACACAGCTCTACACACATCACACTGTAGAAGAATCTTTTGTTGAAGAAAATATCACTCAGGTTCCAAATTGAAGATATTAATCTAAACTTAAGTTTCATAAAAGCTGTGGTTGTTGTTGCAACACGCATAGTATCTAAACCTTTCTGCCCAGCTAAGGGTAGAGATTTTATACGTCTGTTTGAGATCACCAAAAGGAAAAAAAATCACTCTACTCCCACCTGGCCTCTATCTACCTAGACAGCATGAGATGTGTTAAGGCTGACGAGTCTACTGCTCTAAAACTGGATCTGGTTAAAAGTCAGCTGCTTTATCTGTGTTTATTTCCAAAGCAACTGAGAAAAACTGTTAAACAGAATGTCAATTGGTCCAGGGCTTACCTTAATGCTGAACGCCTCTGAAGACAGGTGTTTTCAGTTAGTCTTGATGATTAGACCTCTTCTCGGGACTGTGTGGGCGGTCTCATTAAGTGACATCTTCCGAAGTCTCCTGTTTTGTTGAACCCGTTAGGGGCAGGAAAAATCACACCTACAGTATATCGTACAATATAATTAGAGGGCAGTCTGTGTGAGTGTGTGTGTGTGTGTGTCTCTCTCTCTCTCTCTCTCTCTCTCAATAAAACAAAGCTTAAATTCGAAATCAGTTTTATTCAATCAATCCATAAATACAAGGCAAAATGTACATACATCTTTAACAATATAAAATAAATCTGATAACCAGTCATTTATCAATACTGTTTATCCACATTAACACTTGTCAAACATCCTCTGAACCAACACTGACTTTTCAGCTTCTTCCACTCTCACATTCTTTTGTGTGCGCGCGTGTGTGTGTGTGTGTGTGTGTGTGTGTGTGTGTGTGTGTGTGTGTGTGTGTGTGTGTGTGTGTGTGTGTGTGTGTGTGTGTGTGTGTGAGAGTGTGTGTGTGTGTGTGTGTGTGTGTGTGTGTCGGTGTGTGTGTGACCCTAACCCAAACAAGAATTACAAGAAGAGGAGAAACCACATTCCCAAAATATCTTCACTGCAACAAAACCAAAGGGGCCAGCAGCTGGGATGTCAGGGTCGTACTGACAGCCGGGGCCAGTTGAAGCTTTTTTGTATCACTGAGGTGACCTTCGATAAGTTGTTTGGACTCCAGATGTTCAAATTGAGCTTCATTAGAAGAAACTGGGAAAATCTGAACAAGATGAACTTTGTCTGAAGGTTGTCTAGGCTAAACCTACAAACACATGCCTAATCGGTGCTTGAGGTTTGCGGCGGAAACAAATTTGCACAATGATAAACGGTGTTTTGAATTCAAAGGAAAGAAGTTTTATTGCAGCCGAGATTAAGACGAGTCAAAATAACTGGACTTGGAAAAGTGTGAATATCAAGCATACATGCTCAACTGTAAGTTTCCCTGTGTACATTAAAGCAGTACGATGATGCGAGTATGATTATGTGACTTAAATGCATTTTGCTGTAGGAGAAAAGGTCTAACGTAGTTTTGCAGTCTAGGTGTTTGCTTTCGACTGGAGCAACTTCAAAGAAAACATAGTTGAAGTGTAAATCTGCAGATCACCAACATCAATAAAGCATCTCTGATCTCATCCTGATCCCAAAACTTTCTTCATCCCGTCTCATCTCTACATCTTAAAATGCATAAGACCAAAGAACTTGGTTAAACTCCTCTGAATGTTTAAGTATAACAACACACATCGTCTTTCAGCAAGAGGACGCTGAGTTCCTCCCTTTTCTAACTTTTCACACTGAGCTGGAGTCCTTTTTTACAAATAAATAACTTCAGTTTACACTTGAATCGATCCACAGACTGTTGATACAATCGTAAAAGGAAAATCTATCAATTCTAAGTATTTATAATCGGTTAAAATCTGAAAATAAAGAATAATCAAACCAAGTACAATATAGCCCTAGACATTCGCTCGGTTATTAAGTGTATGGTATTGACATAAAATCAATCAAACCCAATAAGTCGATTGCTGACAGCTGTCATTAATCAATAAATACATCATCTTCCCGATGCAGTATCGCTGACTTCAACTCAGCTTAAAGTAAAAATTAAGAAAATAAAAGAAGAAAACCTCTTCATGTTGTCAGCCGAGACATTGTCCAGCAATATTTGGCAATCAATTAAACCATCAGTGCTAATAATCACATTATCAACAACATCCTGATTAGATTTCACATTGTTGATCAAAGGCTCCTTCAACTTCCTGCCGTTTGATGCACGTATGAGAGAATGTAACCCTGCCAATAGCATTCAGGTAAAACAAAGTCAAACAACGAATGTTCTATTTGTTAAGATAAGTTCCAGCACCCAAATGCTGTGGCTGAGCCAACTTTACATTTAATCATTTCCTGAGGGGGTAACTATCTGTCGGTCAACACGTCAGACAGTTTGAATCTGATGTGAACAATTGGCACAGCCTCGCTGGATAAAAAAAAAAAACTAAAAATGGCGTGTGCTTCATGAACAGCAGTATGGAAATGACTAGAATAGGCTAGGAAAAATATTTGTATCGAACTCTGTTTTTCCTGATAAACCAGCAGATCCTGTTGAATTCCTGCTTTACTGGAATGTGGTGGGTTCTACTGGTTGGACTTGTCTTGGCTGAAGTTACACAGGAGGCTCTTGGCTCCACTCTGCCACGAATACAGCGTCTCCAGTGGAGTTTTTCCATCCTGCACAGGAGAAATAAACAAACTGCAAATCAAACCTGGAAAACTGAAGCATTTACACTTTCGATCCACCCCTGTAGATAAGTAGTGGCACAGGTCTTCAGCCCCAGTAGTGGTCCCCATAGAGGCTGCATTGTTTGCTAGTTTTCACACCTGTAGCGTGTTTTTCTGATTACAGATGTTGGTGCTTAGTGCACGACTAGTACTTTACATGATCAGTAACAATGTCATAGGACTTAACAAACAGCACACATGACGCTGATTCTTAGAGCTGCTCCTAAGGGCAATACACACGGCAGTCTGTGTGTCTCATCATTTGACATGTTAAAATGCTTTTGTTATGAAAAGCTGACACACATCAAGACTAGTAACTGGGACAGGTTTGTCCTGAGGAGTTTACACCAAGGTTATAATAGTTTTGAATTTTCTTTTTTTTTATTATTGTTACGTGCCAAGCAAGTGCTTGTTGTGTTTGTTCATCTTGCTGTTTTTCTTTCTATTTTCTTTTCCATTTCCTCAAGTGCAATCGAGGTATTTGGTTGCTCTGTACTTACACAGTTCTTGGTGTTGAGACTGGCCCCGTACATCATCAACAGCTTGATCATCTTGAATCTGTTTATTCTCACAGCGTCGTGCATCGGCGTGTCTCCGTCCTTCAGTCGGGGAAGAAAACAGATATTTAGCATGCGTAATCATTTCTCAATCTGAATTAGAAAAACTGAGAGTGTGACTGGTATCTGGGCAAATGTTTTCATTATTTGTGCACAAATTAGTAATTTGTGCTCTGAATTCAGAAAGAATTCCTTATTTGTTGGCACCTTTATTCTAAAACACTGCCTGCTCCTCCAGACCGGACAAGCCACATCTCAGTTCTGCTACAATATCTTAATGATTATTTCATTTCAAATTATTTTGTTTACACAAATTGTCTGAAGATTCGTCTCTAAGCTGAGCTAAAACTTTCCGTGTAGGCAATTTACTGTTGGTTCTTTATGATTTAACAGGAGTAAATACAACACGTGTTGCTTCTGTCTACTCCCCTGCAGTAGCTTGTGTTGTTGAATTAGCTCTGTGTCCTGCTGCAGGTGATTTAATAGCTGTAAAAGAAGACTGGTGATTGTGTTAAGTCCTCACTCTGTCTTTGGCGTTGACGTCTGCTCCACAGTGAATGAGATGCTCAGCACACTCACAGTGTCCTGTCCGCACAGCAACATGAAGAGGAGTGCTGTTCAGCTGAAGAGAGGAGAGGGTTTCAGTTTTCTCCATTGATGCAAGAAAAATACCCAAACAATGTCACTAAAAGATGAAAGGCCCAATATGTATAATTTGTGTACACTACTGGAGATATATTCATGAAACATAATTTCATGAATGATAATTTTTTTGAACACCACCGCCAGATGGTGCCAAAGGGATTTCCATAACCTGCACATATTGCTAACCCATTGTGTGTGTAAACCAACCTTGTCTCTGTAGGTGAACTTGGCTCCCTGGTCGAGGAGGAGCTGCAGGGCCGGCAGGCTGCCTCCTCTGCAGGCCCAGTGGACTGCTGTGGCCTCCAGCTGAAACACACACACACACACACACACACACACACACTGAACTGTTAGACTGACACGTGTTTGTGTGTGTGTGTGTTTGTGTGTGTGTGCGTGTGTTTGTGTGTGTAGTATACGAGTGATTTGCAATGAGAGTTTTTAAATCTCTCACCTTGTCTTTTTTCTCAATGGCAGCTCCGGCCTCCAGGAGTCTTTTCATGACCTCCACGTGTCCTTTGAATGAGGCTTTGTGCAGAGCTGTTCTCTGGAACTGGACATTTAATGGAACAAAAACAGTTTCTTTACTGAAACTGATAAGATAGCAAAACATTATTATTATTATTATTATTATTATTATTATTTATCATTATTAAATTCATTTAAATTAAATTAAATTAAATTAAATTAAATTAAATTGAAGTGAACTGAACTGAATTGAATAAAATAAAATAAAATAAAATAAATGATTAAATAATTAAACTCCTTACAAGAGCTTCATGCACCTAATTATGTATATAATTATATATATATATATATATATATATATTTATTTATTTATTATAATTATTTTATACTATTATTATTATTATTATTAGCCTTGGCTGCCCCAAGTATTTTTTCATTAAAGTATGATGACATGTTAACATTTCTTTTACATGTTGACTAGTATGTTTTAAGGAGATTTTGACAGGTTGCCATGTACGAGCCACAGACGCAGATATTACTGTGTGGCACTCACGTGGTCGGCTGCGTTGGGGTTTTCTCCATCAGTTAAGTACTTCTCCACCACAGGCAGTTTGTTCTCCATGGCTGCTGTCAGAAAGAGCTGCTCATCCACAATCTCCGGCTAGAAGGTATAAAAGCATACATATAAACTGTATTTAGAGGAACAGTGTACCTGGGTCAGTTAAAACATCAGTGATCATTCACACAGAGAGTTGGCTACAGCTGCTCCATCTCACCTGTCTGTGTGGTTGTGTGAAGACAGCATTAAATTACTGGAAGATTTCATCAGAACATTTTCCTACATAATTCAAATGTTTTTTTATAAGAAAACAAATGCACTACAAGTCTGAAGAGAATATTTGATAACACTTTATAACAACCATCATTTATAAATGGTGAACTGATAGTTGATGGTTATTATAAAGTGTTAGCGAATATTTTACACCATTTACACGTAGCTCTTAAATGTATGGTTTGACCAGCACCTCAACTCTTTTGCAACTTTCTGCAACAGCATGTGGACTTTTCCGCCTACAAACAACTGATGTCATCGTCAGAGTTACAATATAAAACTGTATCATTTATGGTAAAATAAAGAAATACATTCAAACAAAATAATGACATTATAATAAGCATATACTGTATGTATTCCTTTTATGAAGAGAAAATTCAAATGTTTGTTTGGGGAGTCGGTAAAGTCAGACATCGGTCATTAAAACAGAGAAATTAAGAATATAATCTTACCACGGCCTCAGGCTCTGGCTGTTGTTTCTTATGAACGGGAGCCTTCCTCTCCCGCCTCCTCTTCCTCAGCTGCAGGATGTTGAACAGGTCATCCACTGTCTCCAGCTTCAGCCGGCCGCTTTTATCCATCTGACAGGGCAGAGACAAGACAGAGGGCTTCAGCACACAACACCAAAGAAAGAAGACACTTTATTTAGAAAGCAGCTTCTATTGTTCATCTTGTTTACTCAATAACAATCAAGTGAAATGGCTCAGAACGCTGCAGGCCCTGCATTAAAAGCTAAACATGTACTTGGCAGTAAAATGTGCTAAAATATAAAAAAGAAAAGGTACACATTAGTATATTTCAGAGTGTGAATTAATGATACTGTGCAGCTTGTCCAGGTAATGATTCAGTTAGTTTGTATAGAAAACATACCATTTACAAGTAAGATAACATTCTGCAAATCAGATTAATAGTGTTGAGTTAAGTGAAAGTACAATATTTCCCACTGAAAGTAAAATTATAAAAAGTAAAGAAAAAGAAAAAAAAGAAAAGTAAAGTAAAATACAAAGTAGATTATAAGTAGAAAGTCTTAAAAAATGGAAATAATCAAATAATATGGAGGGCGGAACCTGCCAAAATCAAAAATAAAATTAATAAATAAATGACTCAATAAATGACTAAATATGTCATTAAATGTCTTAAAAATAATATTTAAAAAATGTAGCCATTAGTTAATTCATAAAATGTGACATAAATTGATATTTCGGTTTTAATTTTCTTCTTTATTTATTTATCAAAAAAAAAAAGTAATTAAATAAAAATTATAAATTAAATAGAGTTTAGATTTTTTATGTCTAATAAATTTTCAATGCTCCAACTAATGTCAATACTTTCATTATGAGGTTTATAGCCTTGTGTACTCCTGAGTACATTACTATCAAGAGCGATGTGTTATACTCTCAGTGCCTTCAGGTGGCAGCATGGACCAACAGACACACTCATAGGAGGCAACTACACACTTCCTAAGACTAATGTCAGCCTGTTAGTACATGTGGGCCGGGCATTACAATGTTTTTCATGTCATTACAGTTTTTAAGTACTTGTACTTTACCTGAGTACTTTGATTGTATGTTATTTTATACATCTACTTTTCCTTCTCCTTTCCTCTACAGGAATTTTTTTTTAACATTTTTACTTTAAACTACACAATTTAATTACTTCTTACATGCTAATGCATCAATAATATTGATCCAATAATACAATAATACAACACTGACAGGATCTAATCTGCATGACAAGTCCTTATATTTTATACTTTATGTACATTTAGCTGACGATACTTTAACTTTACTTACTAAGTCAAATTGTCAATGCACAACTTTTAATTGTAATGGAGTGTATTTACTGGTATATTACTTCTTTTACTCATGTAAAAATTGCTCTGAGTACCTCTTCCACCTCTGGAAACTACTTATACTACTATTTATACTGATACTACTCTACTGTTACCGCTTCTATTACTGCTACAGCTGCTAATTATTACTATTACACAATAAGTACTACCTCTGGTGACAACAGGTGTTAACACTGTTGTTGTTTTCTATGTGTTCTTACATTGAGAGCTGCCACACTGACTTCCTCCTGTTCGCTGCCACTATCGCTCTCCTCTGACAGACCTCCGCCCACCAGCTCACTGTGGGACCTGTGGTCATCCTGCTTCTCTTGATCGACGGCCGCCTCGTACACGCCACCTTGGAAGTCGTCCGCCTCTTTGCCCTCTGACCTCTTACCAGACACCTGAGGGAGAGAAGAGATGGAGATGTTGTTGTACGCTCTAAGGCTGAATCATTCCACAAGCACACGGGAGAGACATTACAGGGTAAACACAGGTGCAATTAATAACATTAATTAAGGCCCTGTTCCGTTTAGATGGCATGCTGGCTCATTGGAATGGCTGCGACACACTAAACAGAACGGGGCCATAATTAATTTGATTAATTACACCTGTGTTTACCCTGCAATTACATGTCAAAGGGCTGCTGTGAAAAAGGCCGATAACACCTGATATATAACGTGTTGCACTGATGCGACCGTCGCTTTAGAGCTCACAAACAAAAAGTTTCAAGTTTCTTTACTCGTCATATGCACAACAATTACAGCAAGCAGTCACTGGCAATGAAAATCGTGGGTCTCAGGTATACTTCAACAATGCTCATTAAAAATGTACATATAAAAAAGGAAAATCACACAAGTAAAAGCAAAATATAGGGCTTAAATATTAACATACATAAATATAAAATCCGTAATGTAAATATAAATTTGTGGAAGGCAGTGTTTCAAATGGATGTAAACATTATGATATGCATCAGAACCTTCTCTGTGTTTTCATAGAAAGATCATAAAAGTCTAAATCTTTTCTATTGAACTTTGAACTTAAATGTAGTGAATTTCTTTGCATTTTGAGTAGGGAAAGCTAATAAAATGAGATAATTATTTGGAGAAAAAGGTTCCCACACTATAATGTCTCAATCTAATCTCAGTTTTTGGTCCAGATTTAAACACATGAGCAGCTCTCAGCATTCAGCCGCTGTAGAGCCAAATCCCGCTGTTAACGGAGGAATGTAAACACACCACAGCTCCAACACATTAACACATACACAGTTCATCTCTTTAATGAACTGTTTATATGTCCAATTATTGAATCACTCATGTAATCATTCACGCTGCTTACAGTCTGTGAACTCAACTGTTAATCATTAGGGAAGAGAACCCCTCAGTTAATAAGTAAAACAAACATCAAGGTGAAATGTGCAGTAACAACAATGATGGGTAAATAAATTTAATGACATTCTTACCTTTATCTAACTTAAATTGTAATTAAGTAGCCCTCCCCCTAAACTTGCAAAGTAAAGGATAATTAAGCAATGGAATTAGGTGATTTAAGGAACCTTGAGTTTAGATAAGAGGAGATAATTGAGGAAACTTTAAGTTGTTTTAAGGATTGTTGGTCCTGATTAGTAGGTTCTCTTTTTCAGGTGTTCTGACGTCACACGTAAAAGTTTCACTTCAGTGATGAAATGATGTGTTTTTTTCTTTCCTTTCCTTTACTTACACAGGTAGGTTTTATTCTTCTTGTTTTACCTGTTATTATATGCAACAATATATATTTGTTTCCCATGATGTGGCATGTTAAGCGATAGTAAGACAAATCAAGAAAGGCATGGGAACTGGTACATTCTTTACATGTAAACGTCTTTAAGATGAGTCCACAGTCGAATCACTTTCCAGCAGAGCGTCACTATCATACATTATTTTATAGTATATGAAGAGCTCCTTTTCTTAAAACAAGATTTTCTTGGATCAACCAATTTTGAGAATCATTTAAGAATTGAAAACAGAGAAAAATAATATTATTTTCGTAAAAAAAAAAAAAAAAAAGCTTTATCTTCTAATTTTCGGATGTTTTTCAGACATTTTCCCCCTTATTTTAATAATAATTTAATTAATAATAATAATTTTATGGAGTAGAAATCCTACAGATTATTTTTGGTGCTACTTTCCACCTCTTATTTCCTCTCTTAATTGCTATCATTTACATTTACACATGCAGATCTTACCAGTTCCTCAACACTGAGCAGTCCCATTCTTCTCTCTTGATATGCAGTAGTGTAATAGCACTGTGGGGTAACTGGAGGTAGAGTTAAGTCCACTGGTCTCCTGCTGTGATGGACAGAGTCTCTCTGTCTGTCTCTTCTGTCTGCAGCCGGAGCCTCGGCCTCTTATATAGCCCCGTCAAACCTCTGTAGAAAAAAATAGGGGTCCTGTCACTCAACTCAGATCACATTACTGTCTTCATGTGCTCATTTGGCACGCTGAGTCCTACCAACATCATCCCCCCCCCACCATCTCCATCTCTACACCGTGCCCCTCCCACCACCAGTTGTGCCCAGTTTGGGCTGCTGCTGGCTTCTCTATGTCACCATGCAAAGATGGGGGTGAGGTAAGAGGTGTCACTCTGCCTCACATATATGGGCTGTGAGACATTGAATGGGATGAACAACATTAGCAAGCAGATATGTTTTAAGTCTCTTAACCACTTTTTGGAAGTGAAAACAAAAGTAAACATTTAAGGAATCACTGAAACTCTTTGTTGCAAATGCTCATAATATTTTGCAGAGCTATGTATTGTTCACCTTTAACCTAAAGTACAAAACCTGCTACAGTTATGCACACAGGCAGCTGGGCAATTTGGATAGTGTTGTTAAAGTGAGGATTTGTTTCTGATTGTCTGACAACTTTCAACGAGAGAATTTTACTTTAATTAGAAGTATGTGCTGAGTAGTTTAAATTAGCACAATGTGTACTCTGTTTGTTCATTCCATCCAGTCCAGGTGAGAATGAAACTATTAATGATGACCCCACCAAGTAATATCACAAAGCCTACAACAACACCTGCAAACTGCACCTCTCTCCTCTGACAAGGTGAAATTTAACAACGGTGATGATGCCAGACGAACTTACTACTGGAAATGATCACAACATGCAGGAGAAAACTGAGCATATTTTACACTAAAGAAAATAAAAATGCACACCTAACATCACAAACCAGAAGAGAGAAGCTGCACATTTAACTGAAGCATTTAATAACAAAAGAAAAGACACAACTTAGGCGCATATTCAGCTGTTTCCTAAATGAGAAATACATGGGAGAAGCTTCTATTGACTTGAAAATTATCCCAAACTCAGCCTCCCCACTACAGTTTGTATCGCTAGAATGTAATGTTCTTTTTCTTTACATTTTTAGTAAACACTAGGCAAGGTGCATACATTCTGAAAGAAATGGACATGTATGTTATATTATAGAGAAATAAAACAATCCCGTTTTTGATGTCAATCAGTTGCAGCAGGGTAGCACACATATTAAAGTTAATGTCTTTTTTTTAGCAAACCCGTTTTTCTTTTCTATTAACTGCAGAGTGATTCACCTTCTCAAACATAAACAGTCTTCTGCAGCGTCTCGTCACGCCAGGCATGTGGCCACAGAAATGCAGTGATATCACTGTGAGGAGACAGGTTCATGGTGGTTGAGAAATAAATAGTCACACTTCCAAACATTCTCTCACTGTGCTGGAGCCAATCACAGACCAAGGTCAAAGGTCAGCTGGATGCCTGGCTGTATGACTGACAGCCGGCAGCGGGTAACGTCACGTCAGGTGCTTTTAAATGTAGTCGAACTGCATATTACACATCTCATAGCGATGTACAGTACATGGCAGTGATGACATCTGACGGTATGTGACGGTCACAAGCTGCGTGAGCTCACTGTTCACCAATCAGAAGCCAGAGAGTGAAAAGAAATGATTTTTTTAATTTATGAAATGACTGTATGAAGTAGAAGAAGTTAAAAATGGCAGCACGCTGACTAAAATAATGTAAATATTGTAATGGGTCAGATATTAAAACATTTATGTCCAGAATAATTATGAACATTTAACAATTTTTTATCATGTTTAAAGGAATACTTCACCCATAAAATGACCATTTGTATATCAATTACTAACCCCGTGTTACTCTGAATTCTTGGAGAAAACCTTTTTTCTCGCAAGCCTCCACGGTGAACGGAAAATCAAAAAATGAATAAAAGTCTTAATGAATTGAAGTAAGTATTTAAAGGAACACTTCACCAACAAAATGACCTTTTGTATATGAATTACTAACCCGTATTGTCACGCCCACGGCCATGCCCTTGTGTTTCCTGTGTTCCCATCTCCTCTTGTCTCGATGTCCCCACCTGTGTAGGTGTGTGTGTGTGTGTGTGTGTGTGTGTGTGTGTCTCCATGTCCTGCCGTCTACCTGGGCCCCAGATTACCTACTCACCTGCGGGCAATCAGCTCATCACCTGCCTCAGCTCACACACACCTGCCGTTCATCAGCTCCTCGTCTCTGCAGTATATCTACCCCGGCTCTTCACCCGCTCATGGGTGAAATACATTAATTCTCTTTAAACCCTTCCTCATGTCAGTGTCTGCGCTCAGGTCCCCATTTACCGGTCGTGTTACCTTGAATTGTTGAAGAAAACTTTTTTTTTCTCACATGCCTCCACACGGAGTAAATCCTTAATGAATTGAAGGAAAAATGGAGTCCAGGTTTAACAACAGCAAAACTATATCAAAACATACGTTTACAAACTCTAGTGCGCCTGCACAAGCATGAGACGGTAGTGGCGGAAAAATAGTTTTTTAATAGTTTTAGTGAAGATGCATGTGTTTGGGAAATAGTGAGCATACGACGGATAAATAAGACTTGGATTTTACTGCACGAGTTGTGTGACAGTTTCTAAGTAGATTTTTAATTTTCTTAAATTCATCAAGACTTTTCTCTGTTTTGTGATTCTTCAGTCACCGTGGAGGCATGTGTTTTCTCCACAAATTCAAGGTAAAACAGGGTGAGTGATTGTTGTAAGAATGGTCATTTTGTGGGTGAAGTATTCCTTCAATATGATTCTGACAAAGGTTCTGATCAGCCGATGTTCTCCGTTGAACTCCATATCTGATTATTGTCTGGGTGAGAGCTGGTGTAGCTCAGAAAGCTTTCATACAAAAGTGTATAATTAGTCTCTTGTACAAAAAGACATGTTGCTGCATTATTGTCCAACTCAGGAACAAGAACCTTTCGTGTTCTCATTAAAGTCTAGAATTATCCACTTCACTAAATGTTTGCTTATTTATCGGTGATCTTTGGCAACCCACTGAAAGGGGTTGTGGACCACACATTGACACACAATGAACAATAAAGATAATATGATGAAAGTAAATTTACCAGTCAACAAGAATCAAGGCCAATCCAGAGAATCAGTGTATAATGAAAAGGTTAAGAAGATGGAAATAGAAAAATAACAGTGGTTGGCTTTTTTTTGCTCTTCTTTAGACCTTTCACATCCAAGCCGTCACTCAGATGTTTGCAGCCGCGTTGTCCACTTGTGACCTTTCCATTCCTCTGAAAGTGAATTCATAGCTGCTAGCTATTTTTGAAACTGACTTTGTGACTGAAATAGAAGGTAAAAGGGGAAACAGTTTTGGACGGAGACCTTCAAGGTTACCGCACAACACTTTTTTACATCGAGCTGTAGATGTGTTTGGAGGGTCTTGCTCAAGTGCACTACAGCAGGAAGGAAAGGATCTGCTGAATTGAACCTGCAGCCGTGAAACAAATGAAAGAAATACGAACGGGAACATAATGGTGACCTTGTGAATTAGCAGAAGCTGTCACAGTTGTCAGTTTATAAATTGAGCAAGTTTTAGTAAAGGTATTCAAGTAAAAGGCAATTACTGTGTGTGAGATTTTTGTACATCAAGTTCAACATCTGTAATGTCAATGAATGACACGATAATGTGCAAGACAAAAACGTTCAATAAGAACGCCGTTCTTGCTTTTGGCGTGTCATTTGTACGCCATTTAGTCTGTACTGACTGCAGTGTAAATGCATCTGCGTAAATATGCTACGATCAGAGCCAGTGGCGTAAAATAAAAGGTGAGAAAGACTGCTTATGGTGGTTGGGAGGGGAGGTGGATGGGTCCAACAAACACAGGACTTTTAACCAGGAGAACGGTCTTTTGTTTTGTTAGTTACGTTAATGATGATTGTGACGTGTTTTCTGTTGCGATGTTACGTTGTTTCAGTATGCATTGTACTTAGTTTACGTACTAATTTTAAGCCCAACCATGACGTTTTTCCTAAACCTAACTAAGTGGTTAATATATAAGCAAACCTTGATCCACAGCGCAGCAGCTTGGGAATGACATTGTGGGGTAACACGCTGTACTTACAAGCCGCGACCAACTTGCAAACTTGTTCTGTTGCGCTGGGCGGCTGTGGCTCAGAGGCGGAACGGGTCGCCCAGCAATCGGTTTGATCCCCGGCTCCTCCAGTCCACATGTCGAAGTGTCCTTGAGCGAGATACTTGACCCCAAATGGCTCCGGAAGGCTGTGCCATCGATGTGTGATTGAGTATTTAGATTAGATCCTGATGGGCAGGTTGGCACCTTGCATGGCAGCTTCTGCCATCAGTGTGTGAATGTGTGTGAATGCTGACATGTAGTGTAAAGCGCTTTGAGTGGTCAGAAGACTAGAAAGGCGCTGTATGACTGTAAGTCCATCCATTTACCATTTATCAACAACAACAGAGACAGAACAATGTGTAGATGAGAACAACTTTATTGTGAATATGACTGTATTAAAACACAGTTTGGGATCAGGTTTGACGTGCCGAGGCACAGGCATGAAAGGCAACAACCTTTTATTCAGCTATTTTTGTGCCGAGATGACGTCTGTGATTGCTTTGCTGACAGCTTCACGGCTCGATCAGGAGCAGCAATATCACGTTGTTGCAATGAACACTTGGCACTAACAGTGAGACTATATAAAAAAAGGTGCAGGTCATTAAAAGAAAGTCCCTTGTGCCCATTTCAGCTGCCACTCCCTCCTCTCCAACACACATCCTTCTCTCATATTTGTCAGCAGTCTAAAGGAGACCGTGTGAAGATGACACTATCTCTATATGTGTGTGCTGAGTTCCTGTGCAGCCTGGTCAGCGGCGTGCCGGTAGTCCAAGACTGGTTTGGCGTTAAACCATGAGGGATACATCATAGGATCCTGTAATTATAAATAGGCCACGTGCAGAGTTCCTTCTCTGGAAATATATCTAGTTTACTCTATTATTAGCCGCGTAAATCCTCCTCTCACCCACTATCCTCGTTCGAGGTGGCACTGCATCTGTGAGATCGATTGCAGCACCTCAGCACTGTTTATGAGTGTGTCATCGTATGAAGATAATCCTTCACTCAGAGAGACAAACCGTCCGGTCGTAATTCACAACGCTGTTTGCTTTCTGACAAGCCCCTGCAGTCTCCGCGGCCCCCCGACCGTCCCCTATCCATCTGTCTGAAAGAGCTGTAACTCTGACAGCGATGAAATTTAAAGGTAATTTGTCACGAAGGCAAACGACAGCAGGGACGGGATGAGATAAAATAATGTGACATGAAACGTATGTTAGTAGAAAGATAGTGTTCAGTGATGTCCATGTAAGGTGCTTTGCATACAGGGTTGTAGCATATGTGCTAAGGCAGCATTTAAATTTAAATTAAATGGCAGAGTATTCCAAGGAATTATGTTCGTATTGGATGATTTCACCCGTCGCGATTTTCGTCCAATGCCAACGTTCAGTTTTAAACATGTTGGGAAACGGAACTACTTGGTCATGTTTAGGCAACAAAACTATACTTGGTTGTTGTTGTAGCCAGTCTTGTTGAGTGCTATATGTTGTGTGTGGTAGGTTGTGTAAATAATCATAGACGAACAGCAGGCGAAATTAGGAACTGAGGAAGCCACACAGTTTTTCAACCATGCATGTGCGTCTGTGCTTATTTTGTCATGTCGTATTGTTAGTATTTCTACCAGTCGTGACAGCAACGCTGGTATTGTTTTCACTTTAAGTGAGTCTGTGTGTGTGTCATCATGACAAAATGTGGTCCTGGAGCCACCTGCTATAGCAGGAACTATCATATTTGAGTACTTTGCCAGGTGTTTAAATTTCTGTCTGTCTGTGTGTGGACAGATTTTATCACCGCGCAACCCAGCATCATGGGAGTTGTCTCAGTTGTGCAGAGGTGTGGAAGTAGGCATGGTTTTAAAGCTTTGTTTATACTCAACACAGTGGCGCGGGACTCCACAAATGGAGCGTGAGCTATGAGCATGCACAAAGGTTTTTATGCTCAATGCGTTGTTCTCAGCGCCAGAGGACGTACAAACAAAAGATTCTGTGAAGAAGCAAGAAGTCAACGAGTGTTACCGCCAAAACGCCATAAACCAAACTCCTCAATGTTTAGGAGGAATTGTACTTGAATGTGAACTCATATCTCATATCAATTATAATTGTATATTATACAATTTCTGTAAAGAAAGGAGTCCATTTTTAAATGTATTATAATGAAACAAAGGTTGAAAGGTTTAATATCCTGTAAATACTTTGATTCAGCTGGCAAAATATAGATCTGCTTTTAAAGCATTTCAAAATGAATTGGCTGTCTTTCTAATTTTACATCTAATTTACGTCATTAGATTTGATCTTTTTGTGGCAGTCATGTGTCGTGTGTGTCTGAAAAGCCCCGCGAGTGAGTTACAAAAATTCAGAGGTGCATGACCAAGCGCTGTGACAACTTGTGGAGCGTTTGCAAAATACGTGATGATGTAATTTTTGGCTTTTAGGGAACACTACGGCAAGCATAAACCCTGCCTAACTTCTCTCTCAAGCTTTTTTTATTCATTCTTAACACAGCTACTTCTGTCACTTTTGTTTACAGCTGAGTGCAACACCATGAATGAGGAGAGACTGTCTGGAAGCGTGCAACATTATTCCCATTTGAACCATTTGGAATGGTTTCCTAACAGACCTTTAAAATGAATCAAAACTTGAACACAGCTTCCATCTTTCTTCTTGTAATGCACACTGAGGTGCCCTTATATAGAAAATAACAGATGCGGTGGAGTAAACATCATCTGCTTCATCATGTGTTATAGCTTCCACAAGTCACTATAATCATCTTACCATTCGTGAATCATTGAAAACATGTGCAGCCATTTGTGTTAAAGGTTTCATCTGAAAGCATCAAACTAATTCACTAATACTACAAACAAAAACAGATGCATACTCCCAGAGTAAAGAGATTTATTCTAAGGACTAATATTGTAAAGGAAACATCTCTATGTTGTGTCCTCTATCGTACAGCAGTACATGTTGTTTGTGTGTGACAGAGACTGTTTTGATGCTACAGTTTATGACAGTGTGAGAATGAGGCCAGCTTGGATGTTGGGACCCGAGTCGTTGGTCTCGCCCTCTGACCTGATCCCCACCCCCCCCTTAAAAAAAAAAAAAAGAACACGTGAATAAACACTTCCTGTGTGAGCACTAATAGAGCTTAAGAGTGAAGCATCTCGGCGTGTATTAATAGACAGAGAGAGCTTGATGGCCGTAATGAGGGTATTTAAGATAGTAGAGATGTGTTGAGGTTAAACACAGGTGTCACACTCACATATACACGATCACACATGACACTCTACACACATGCACACATCAGTATACCAGCATATGGACACTCCACTCAATAAAAGTTGCTTTTCAGAGAGATTCACTCCTCAAGGTCACTGGGTAACTGTGTGTGTGTGTGTGTGTGTGTGTGTGTGTGTGTGTGTGTATGTTCTTGTACAGCTATCTTTGTGAGGACCAATTTGAGTTTTGGAACTTCAGAGTGAGGACATTTTTGGAAAGTGAGGACATTTTAGCCAGTCTAGGGAATGTATTATGTCAATGAGTGTCCTCACAAGATAGAAGTGCACGGCTGTGTGTGTGTGTGTGTGTGCGTGTGGTTTCACGTGTGTACATGTGCTCATCCTCATAAAAGTGGGGGTAAAGGTCAAGTGCAGCGAACCAGCACCTGCTGTAACCAGACACACACACACACACACACACTTGCACACACACACACACACACATACACACACATATGGCTACATACCCCTATACAAGTTATTTCTGTCTGACACCTCTGATGATAAACAATCCATAATCCTGCTCTAATCTCCTTCAGGCTTCAAACAAAGTTCCACTCTGCAACAACACAGAGCAGTTCAACAAAGGGAAGTCCGGCTGGGGAGGAAAATGAAGGAACGTTCATCAAAGAAGAGTCAAATAAGAGGATGAAATCTGAATATGAGTCCTTATTTAGAACACAGAAGTTTTATATTCAAGCAAGTTTTCTATGGGGGTGGCAGAGTGGTGCAGTGGTTAGCACTGTCGGCCTTTCTGTGTGGATGCAGTTTGCATGTTCTCCCTGTGTCAGCATGGGTTTTCTCCAGGTTCCTCCCACAGTCCAAAGACATGCAGGTTAGGTTAATTGTTGACTCTAAGTTGCCCGTAGGTGTGAATGTGTGTGTGAATGGTTGTCTGTCTCGATGTGTCAGCCATGTGATAGTCTGGCGACCTGTACAGGGTGTACCCCGCCTTCGCCCAATGTCAGCTGGGATCGGCTCCAGCCCCCCCGCGACCTTGAATAGGATAAGCGGTTACAGATAATGGATGGATGAATGTTTTCTATGAATTACACTCACATGGAATTTGCATAGTGTTTTATGGTTGCTGGCAACGTTTGATACAAAAACCTAACTACTACTATCACAATGGGAAGGGACTGGTGGGATTACATTTCACTGGAATTGTACTTTATATGTGACAGATAAAATTGATTGATTGATATGATTGAATATAGCAGTAATGGCAGTTATTTATACAATTTAATTAGGGCTGTCAAAGTTAATGCGTTAACGTAAATTTGTTTTAACATCACTAATTTTTTCACACATTAACGTAACTTGCAATTTTTAATGAACCTCTTAAAAATCTGACGGGCCACCAATCTTTTGGAGGTTGTAGTGGGCTCAGTTTTAAAGCTCGAGTGAAGATACTGGCACTAGCTTGTCGAGAAGGAGGCTAACTAACGTTCCAAACTTATGCTAAATTTTGGCGAGGAAAAACTGGCATGGCGATTTTCAAAGGGGTCCCTTGACCTCTGACCTCAAGATATGTGAATGAAAATGGGTTCTATGGGTACCCACGAGTCTCCCCTTTACAGACATGCCCACTTTATGATAATCACATGCAGTTTGGGGGCAAGTCATAGTCAAGTCAGCACACTGATAAGAGTATTAAATACTTGACAAATCTCTCTTTAAGGTACATTTTGAACAAATAAAAAATTTACGATTTTGAAAAAACAAAATGCATATGATGCTCCATTTTCTCTGTGTGCTAGGTTATAAAGGATAGGTTCACACAAGTCTGTCTTACACCAATGGTCAGGTGCCCATACTGTATGAATGAATGAATGAAAACAATTTTTGTATGCTGTAATCACTCCTCCTATTATATGTCTGCTACACATTAGGACATACAGTTTCCATATGTGAAAAATAGAAATTAAATCTATATATACTGCGTGTTATTAAAGATAACTATGTTCAGTACATGGCTATATATCCAATTTTTGTGTGAGTAAATCCTTTATCAGAATTTTTGAATGTTTCACAGAATGAGGACTGTGGACTCTTTCAATCTACATACATACCTGTACATTGTATTAAGATAGATTTGATAGGACGTGAACCTCCCCTGTAAAAACCTTAAGCATGTTTTAGCTGCTAGGAGCAGGTATTGTATTGACACACAACACATAAGTCGTTGCTCCACATGCTAAACCAGACATACAGTGGAGGCAACAATCCTGTGGCATGTATTTGTGTGTGTGTGTGTTTTCATAGACGTGTCCACAAGAATGCCAAATGCTCGCCATGAACAGGTGGAGCGGGCCCAGTAACGGGGCGTCAGAGGCCATGTGGTGAAGAAAGGCTCGCCAACACCAAACAGCAGCTTCGGAGGGATCAGTGTTGATCCTCAGGTTCAAGGTTAAAGACAAGAGGGAGGGAGGGGAGAGCTAATAATGATCAGATTAATAAAGATTACACGCTGCCACAGAAAAACATGCTTCTGCAGCAAGTTTAGTGCCATATAAGAATAATTGTGGTCAATTCCAGCTTCAGTTTATTTACATTGTTATGTCTGTCATTTTTACTAGTAATAATAGCCTGAAAACATAGATGTAAACAGTTAACAATTCAAACTTTCTTTCAAAAAATATGGGCTAAGCAAATAACTTAGGACGACGGAAATGCACTTCACACATTTGTTAGGCCTCCAAGATCCACACAGTGAGTTTTGGTGAGAAACACTGAATGTAGACATAACTTTTGTTTGTTTACAGGGCACCTTTAATATTTCCAATATTCTCTTGAGTCAGTTGCTTTAAAGACATTATCATTAGTGTGAGTGTGAGGTTACTCCTGGTGAGGTTTGTTTTATTCTTTTTTTACTTCTAAATAATAATAAAAACTGTTGAAAAGTTTATCTGTGACGCGAAAATGCAGCATAACAACAACACAAGTAGAGAATGTTTTGCATTCGGTCAGAGCAAGTGATGTAGTATATTTTACGACCGTTATTGAAAGTTACGTGGTATAATAACGAGTGGATAGGTCAAACAAACACGGGGCTTTGACCCAGAAGACCGCTGTTCGTGTCCCATGTGAAACCAAAAATAAACTTTGACTTAATGCTTGTTACGTAACATTGTTATGCTTGTTTGTTATGGCTGTATGTGTTTTCTGTGCTGCTGTCCCTTTTCCCTCTCCAGTAGCTCTGCCCAGGTGTGCTGCACTCCTCAAAGAGGTGCCCAGGTGTGCTGCACTCCTCAAAGAGGTGCCCAGGTGTGCTGCACTCCTCAAAGAGGTGCCCAGGTGTGCTGCACTCCTCAAAGAGGTGCCCAGGTGTGCTGCATTTGCTCAACTAGGTTGGGTAGGAAGTGCTTAAAAGCTCCTGTGCCAGCAGCAGAAGGGAGAGGCTTCTGGTGTGGGGACTGCTGGGACTGCTGCCTCTCAGCTTATGACTTTAAATTGTTTTTTTTTCCATATGCCTTTGTTAATAAATCCTATGGATTTTAAGAGTTTTAAAGGTGTCTTTTGTGGTTGGTTTGGGTCAGTGTTGGAGTGTTGTTCGCCCCAATAGGGCTGCCCAAGGGTGTGGCGTAACATTGTTATTTAACATTACATAACAAAGTCCGCTAAGGGCACAGTTACGTTATCATGTTATTATTTGAACACAAACCATGATGTTTTTTCTAACCCTTAACCAAGTGTTTTTGTTGCCTAAACCTAACCAATCGTTTCACAACATTAACCACGTAGCATTGTGCGTTTCTGCAAGCGTGATACGAGGCTGATGTGAAAACGTATTTCTGAAATGTATTCTTGGTTCAGAAACATCGTTATTCAACGTATCCTGTGGTTTGCAGAAATGTACAATGCCAACAATTTTCTGGCGACTGGGTTGGTTATCCTTTTAAAGTTTGCTAATATAAGTCACCATAAACCACCGGTGATCCCAGATCATGTAGCAGCAAATCCGGTTGCGTATCTCCAAGTGAACAAAGGTGTGTTTTATCACTTAGGAATTCAACTCTTGTAAGGACAAGATCGAGTTGTTTCTTCTTACAAATGTTACACAGTGAAATCTTCAAGGATAACATTTAAGGAGTATTAAAACAACCTGGCAAGAACTGGTAGACATTTATTATCTTGCTAAAAAACACTTCATTAGTGTGGATGTTGGATCCCTCCTCTGTTACATTGACTGACCCAACAGGCTGTGCCGCCCCGCTGCCCGGGAGCATATCTGCGGTCAGAGCTGCAGAGTTGAGGGAACTCCATGCACTGGTGCCCATCACACCCTGAAAATAATCCCAGTTTGGTATTTTCTGACTCAGCTGCTGTTCAGCTGCCGCGTGTCTCATTTAGAGGGTTGGGCACTCAACTCGAACACTTAGCAATATTGAATACAAAACAACATTACATTTAAAGGGCCACAATGAATTTGTGGGGCAAAAGGAATGACTTAAATTTTTTAATTAATTTTTGCTGCTGTTTTGGAGAAAGTTTAAATAATCAACCATTTTCTCCAATCATAAGTTTGACTGGATTTTCTTGTTGCAAAAATACAGTTATTGAAAATGAACAGTGATGAACCCGGCAGGGTTCAGAAATAATATAGTGATAATGACGTTAGCCTTCCGTCCCTCTGGATAAAGATATCTGTTTTAAATAGGCTGTAGTCCTTAATAGCATCAATAATGTAGTCTGCAAGTGGAGTCCATGACCTTCGGTGTTTGTGGTAAAAACAATTGAGTAGCTCAGCTGATAGAACATCAAACTTTTAGCAAGTAAATGGATCAAAAACTTGTGTTGAAACAGTTAGTGGAGTTTCCCCTTTAAAACTGAGAGAACAGAAGAGCTTCTCTGCGCTCACCCAACCCGGTCTCACAGGAGGGCGTATTAATACCACGACATTACACAGACATTCTGCATGTCATGAGTACACATTTTAGCATTTTCGTGTGTCATTTGTACGCAACGCAAAGTCCAAATTTAGGTTTCGGCAACAAAACCGCTGTCTTAGGTTCAGTCAAGAAAACCACTTTGGTAGGGTTCGGGAAAACATCATGGTTGGGCTTTAAATAATTACGTAAACAAAGTAAAACACGTACAGAAACAACTACGGAAACCACGTCACAAACGTCACTAACGTAACTTAAAAAAACAAAACACCGGTCAACAACGATCTCGAAAACGGGTCTCCAAAATAAGCCAACGTTACTTTTAGTTTCATACGGGACATGAACACCGGTCTACTGATTGAAAGTGTTGTGTTTGTTTGACCAATCCACCACCCCGCCCGCCGTGAATGAACTCTTGCGCTATTAACACTACGTCACTTGCTCCGACCGTCGAATAACGCCGCAAGTGGGTTTACATTGGAGTTAGTTAAAAGCCCTGTTCGTCATGTACTGTTGCTAAAGGGTGCCTCCGTGTGTAAGTTTTCTATGCCAAGGGGCACTTGCCAAACGTCGGTATTTGACAAGTTGAGAGTGAGAACGGGTTGTTTGTGCAGATCAAAATGAATCACCAAGATGACTGTAGATACAACTTGTTGAACCACACCATCTAAAATCAGCATGAACATGACAAAACAAAATAAAACATGAGCAGCACAAAACTCTGACTACTAAAAAAAAACACTGTATAGAGGTGAATGGGTTACAATGGACAATGTGGATCTGAGTCTAAACCGCTGCCTGTAATGTAACCGCAGCTCTTTATTCTCTGCTGTAAACTAAATTTGCTTGTGTTTAACACTCCCTTTACCCATGCGACTACTCATCCATGGCATTGCTTGTAAATATGGAAGTGTTTCTCTGAATGTGACTGGTGTAAATCATGCACAGAGAATAATGAGTCATTCAAAGGATGAGTCAGTAAGTCAGTCAGAAGGGAACCTGCTGAAGGAGAGACAGAAAATAAAGATGAGAGGAGGATAGATAAAGAGAGGAGATTAAAAAATGGAAATGAGCAGTGGGTAAACTTTTAAAATTAGAGGTTTAGAGTTGAAAATAAGAGGGAAATAATGAAAAAAAAAAGCAGAAGGGCTGAGGGAAGAGAGGAAAAGATGACAGAGAAAATGAAAAGCGTTTTGGGCTGAAAGAGAAAAAATGAGGAGAACAGAGCACATCAGTATGGAGGAAAAGAAAGAAAGGAGAGGGGGATTCATGAAGCAGTGGTCAGTAATTGGGGGTTCAGAAGTTGATCCACATTCCTGCAGAGTGAGGATATAGAGCAATGGCTGCCAGCAGTGTATGTAGGGCACAGAGACACCCTGAGATCCTGTTCAAGACCAGAGAGATGAGGAGGACAGATGCTTCTCCCCTTAGTATCATTTTTTCATCATTTACATTGGCACTAAGGAAGATTGTTCTGTCAAAGTGAGTTCATCTTTTCTTCAGTCAATCAGTAATCAGACTTCTTTAAAGGATAACTTCAGTATTTTTCAACATGGACCATATTTCCCCATGTTTCTGTGTCTAAGTGACAGCAATTTCCGAAATTGGTCCAGTATCCAGTATTGAGGGAAAACGCTGCAGCTGCCAGCCGCTAAACGAGCTGTAATGTAATCAATTTCAGAAAGTGTTCCCATTAGTCTCTTAAACACAAAAGGTTGAAAAATATCAAAGTTATCCTTTCATCCTAACTTACCCTCACAAATTAAACTAAATTAAACAAGTTAAACTGCATTTTCTTTTTTTTTTAGCCATGCTTGTGTCATGTCTACAGACGGCAATGTCGGTCTGCCGGCCCACCACTTTGGTTCAGTCTGAAATATGTTGACAACAAGATTGTTGGATTGCCATGAAATCATATACATATATTTATGATCCCTAGATGAATCCTACTGACTTTTCCTCTAGCACCACCACAAGGTTGACATTCATTGTTTTAAGTGGAATGTCTCATCAACTATTGAATGGATTGCCATGGCATTTGGTAGACATGTTCATGTTGCTCAGAGGATTTTCAAGACTTTGAAAGGTTCCTTTAGCGCCATCACCAGATCAACATTTCAAATACTTTGGTTTATGACAGAATACCTGCAAAACTAATGACATTCCCATCAACATCAGCTGTGCTATGTGTTGATTGCAAAGTAGCAAATGTTACACACTAAACTACGATTGTAAACATGGTAAACATGCCTGTTTTGCATTAGCGTGTTAGTTTTGTCATTGTGAGTATGTTAGCATGTTAGCATGCTGACGACGACCTAAGTACAGCCTCACAGAGCCACTAGCATGGCTGTAGACTCTTAGTCTTCCTACTTACCACCTCTGCAGTAGTAAAATTGAATATATAAAAGAGTCAGAAGGATCCAAAAAATGTATAATAAATAATATTTACACACACTCTCTCTCTCTCTAAGACACACACCCACACACACACACACACACACACACACACACACACACACACACTAAGACACACGTACACACACCAAGCTATAAAGATATACATATATTTAGCTCCTGTATCTATGTAGACTAGTGTGCATGTTACACAATAGATGAAGTATGACGCTGTGTGATTTAAATAAACAGATAAAAATACAAACTGATGAAACTGTTGCCGTGTTATAAACCACGCTAAGTAGACAGCTCAGTCTCTCTAACACACACACATCCTCTCTTTGTCAATCTATATTTTCTTTCTTTGCAGCTGTCTTCCTTTTTCTGTTCTCCTTTGATATCCATCTATACTCTATCTGTGTCCTGTCACTGTTTGTCTTTTTAATCTCTCTCTCTCTTCAACCCTCTTCCTCTTCTTATTCTTCTCTGTTCACCTCAGTTCTGCCCTAAGTTCTTTCACATTTGTCCTCCTCGGTTTAATTCCTTCTCTCGTTATCTTAAATACACTGTATAATCGTTCTCTTCCATCACTTTCACTTCCATCGTCTCTCTGTTCCCTTTGTATATCTCTCATTCTCTGCTTTGTCACATCAATTCATCTACATTTGTTTGTTTTGCTATATGTCTTTTCCCCAACCTGGTCTCACGGGCATTCCGCGTGTCATGAGTACACATTTTAGCCTTTTTGTGTGTCATTTGTACGCCACCCAAACGTCCGCATTTAGGTTTAGGCAAGAAAACCACTAACTCAGGTTCAGGCAAGAAAAACACTTAGTTAAGGTAAGGGAAAACATCATGTTTGGGCTTAAAATAAGCACGGAAACTAAGTAATATATGTACAGAAACAATGTAACCCAACTACGGAAAACAGGTCACAAAAGTCATTAACGTAACTTACAAAACTGATTAAAAGTCTGGTGTTTGTTGGGCCCATCCACCTCCCCACCTGCCTACCATAAGTGGTCTTTCTCGCTTTTTATACTACGTCACTAACTCTTACCGTAGCATTTATACACAAATGCATTTACATTGCAGTCCGTACAGGATACATGGCGTACAAATGACACGCGGAAACCAAGAAAGGGGTACTTATTGCACGCTAAACGCATGGGCTGCTTTTCCCACTTCTCCTGACCTGTGAACCCCCTCCTCTCCTGCTCTCCCAGTTGTAACCTCTTGTCTCTCTCTCTCTATTTTCTTCTAGATTTCATCCTAATTCAGACGGACATGAACCTCGCTACACTACTCCTTACAACTGGCACTAATTGGTCTAATGAGAACACCAAAAGTACTGGTCAGTTACAGTAACTGAATATTGAATGATGGGTATTAAAAACTATATAATATATTTTTATCTTTATTTTATGTCTTACACACCACCATTTCCCCAAAGTGAATAATGAAGTATCTTCTATTCTAGGATATAAGCAACATATTAATTTAACAGAATACACCAAGTAATTATATTCAGATCTACTCATGCTTTTAATGGGACAGTGTTAGTCTGTTAATTTACGCATTCACACACATCGGCAATTTTTTCTTTTGCTAGCTGTCTTGCTTTTAGTATGGATTATGTGTTTAACTTCTTTGTATTTGTCTAATATTATAGTTTGCTGTTCTGCTGACAGTAGACTTGTCCATGTTTGTGATTGGCCATATACTGCAAACACCGCCCCTTTCATGTGAACACGCTCGTAGCCAGATAGAGACACCCTGGGTTGATTTACCGAGTTGATAACCACCGTCGTAGGACCACTTAGCGAGGTTGTGGTTGTTAGGGTTAGTTCATCAGCAAAATAAAAACTCTTTTCTTACCACCACCACTGTCCGCTTCCTGCATTTGGGTCCCACCTGAGTCCAGAACAAGTGGAAGCACTACAATTAACGGTCAACTTTAAAAACCCATAACTGTCACACTCCCAGTCTCATATTCATGATCTATCTTTCACTGACTGACCCATTTGGAGCAAGCCTCATTCCCAGGGGACGAGCTGTGAGTCACTCCTCTTGATGAAAACAGGTGATATTTCCATTTTGTCAAGCCATCAGGTAGGTAGGAAATAATGCATGAAGTCTGGGCCAGCTTTAATGAGAACTATACCTGCATCTCTGGAGACGGTGGGAACAGATTCATTCAACAGTCCCGATAGTTGTCCCTCAACAGAAAATGAAACATGTCTTTACTGAAATTGTTGCAGGGCAAACATTTCATTTACAATTTACAATCTCAAGAACTGTCCACTGGGACTGGGAACTGTGTTGCCGTGGTGATACATTCCACTTCCCAAAACAAGAGGTCATATCCCACAGGGTGATGTCACTGAAGACTTTGTTTTCCCTCCAGTGGCCCCTTATGTCTGTCAGTGCTGGCCCAACCAGCCTGCTAGAAGCAAAGTCAAATACAGGCATCTCTTAAAGTCTTCTGATTTTAAAGTCACACAAGAAGGAGGAGTATAGGTTGTGGTATCAGGTACATGTAGCCATGGTTAACAGTCCTGACATCTAGATAAAAGGCCCACACATTGACAATAAAACTGGAAGAGACTCCTCAGATGCAAAATAAGAATCTACAGCCACACTACTGACTATGTGAGGCTCTGTGAGACTGTACTTGGGCACAGCAGTACTTTGAGCTAAATGCTAACATCAACATTAAACCTACTTAGCATCAGCATGCTAGCATTGTCATTGTGAGTATGTTACTGTAGCATGCTGGCATTAGCGTTTAGCTTAAAGCATTGCTGAGCATAAGTACAGCCTCACAGAGCCGCTAGTGCCTAGTTCACACTACATGATATTAGCCCTGATTTTTTGCTCCCCAAAGGTTTTTGGAGCTCCCCGACAAAAAACCCAGATCAGATGCATATCGGCGTTGGCTCGCCGCTTGCACATTGGCGCTCAAGCGTCATGTGTGAATTGTTGTTGAGCCGAGAGGCAGATATCTAGCATGCTAAATATCTGGACCTGTCCGGGACTCTGGCCACAAGCTACGGCCAATGAGAGCGCGAGACACGGGTTGAGGGGAAACCTGGTGTAGGAGGGGTCACCTGTAACCATAGGAACTTCCTGTATGTGTTGCATGTGCAACACTGAGCAAAGTTGTTGTTGCACCTAGGGGAATAAATAGTAAAATAGAGAGTGGAAACAGGCTATTTTGTAAACACACGTGCCAACAACAACATCAGCAATGTGTCTCGCGTATGGTATCACGACATTTACCGCGTATTTCTCGCATTTTTTGTGGACAAAATGTAGTTTGGAGACCTCATCTGGGATTCCTCCTGGTGAAAGATCTTGTATTGTGTGGCCTCCTGTCGCCAGTCAGTCATGTAGTGTGAAAACTACAACGACTTAAAGACTCACGATTACCAAACAGCAAGTTGTGTAGTGTGAACAGTACAGCGACCTGACGACTTTGAATGTCTTGGAGTGTGAACTTGGCCTAACATGGCAGCAGCCTGCACTTGTGCACACTGAAAAATACCTTGTGATTAGTTTTAAAAGGTCTGACAATCTATACATTTTATATTACACTAATGCAATCCTATTATTATCCTATTATACAGTATTCAAATAAATTATGTTTTGGTGGATTTTGGAACTTAAAGCATAACGTTTCGTCTGCTGAGGCGCTGTCCATGGTGTTGAAATGTGCGCTCAGTAGATGTGCTAAGCGCTGAAATAATCATCCCCCATCCTGAAAACGCCTATGGTGCATGCATAATCGCAGACATGTGCACGTGTATGAACATGCGGTCCACATAAGAGTCCCGGTTTGGGGGTTTGAAAATATGGTCAGCCTATAGATGCTTGATGTTATATTTATCCCTTAGCTTAGTGATGACTGAAACAACAGTGGGATCACTCTGTTTAATCATTTAATGCCTCTGTCTTTCTACTTAAACCTGTTAAGAAGATATAAATATGATTTTGTTGAAAGACAAGTGCTGAGAGTGATGAAGAATAAATTAAAGTTGACACTGCATCTCTTACCGAGCCTGTCTCTCAGCTTCCTGCCACATCAACGTCCTTCTTTCTCTTTTATTTTCCTCCGATGATCTGACATCTCAATCTCAGCTGGAGCAAAGAGAGGAGGAGGAGGGTGACAAGAGGAAAATACTTCTTGTTCTCTTTTTAACATCTTTTTCACTCCTACATATCTCTCAACCAAGAGACCGAGATTCAGGCATTTTCCTTAAGAAATAATTCAATAAGTCTATTGCATGAAGTATGCAACATGTTGCACGAGGACATTGTGGGATTGTCAAAATGTGTATTTACTACTTGAGAACAGGAGACAAATCATTCAGTAAATGTCGTCAACTACAATCAAACCCACAAACTTTCCGAACCAGCTGAGCTAGCAGGTCTTTCTGAGCTCTCAGAACAGCTAAGACCATCAGCTGGATCAGCATTTGATAAGTACAATATTTGCTTTGGTCACAACAACCAACAAAAAGTAATCTAATGGAAGAATCACCAACATTACAAAAATACTACACTGAAATCTGCAATAGCTACAGTATATGACAAAACAACTACCATAACATGATAATATGACAAAACAATCACAACAATGCACTTAATCTCTCTCAGTCTTGGTCGCCCAAGATGGTGGTAATCTTGCTTTGGTCGGATGAAGCAATCTTAGCTGACCGATGTGGGTAAATATGATTTTGTATGATGAAAAACCTTCTCATTAATATAATATCTTACAATTGTTTTTATCACACAACTGTACGGTAAGTTAACTTTCTCAAAGTACCACAAAGTAGTGTATGCTCATTCGAATATTGTGTCAGAGGAGCAGGCAAGAAGGCGCAAAACAATATCAGGCACCAGCACACTTACGTTGTGCTTTATTAGGTACAGCTACATATGATGTTTTGCTATTACATCCTCATCATTAATGTGGCAAACATGAGTAACCACATGTATGTACTAAATGGTAATCAGGCATCGAGGACCAGCCTGTTCTCATTCTCAGGGCGTCAAATACAGACGCTTTGTCACAGCTGTTCGTTCATGTCCTGTGTTCACAACGTCAAGTCACATTTGCACTGTAAAAACGTAGCAATTTTAAGCAAGTAACCTATTTGAAATTTCTTTGGAATTACTGCCAAATTATCCCAATATTTACCTCAAAATTTATCAAAAAAATGACTTTGTTTGGCTGTCTTGACACCGGACTTTTATTATTATTTTTTTATATCTATTATAAACATTATTAAATATTATATTCCGCTATTTCTCAATAAGCAGTAATAAATAGCTGGTAATGTATTTAATACATTTCCAGGAAAAGAATAAGTTAATTCATATGCTTTATTTCCATGTCTGCTGATAAATAGATGATAAATAGCAAATAGCGTCTTGAACTTGAACTCCCTGAATCATTACATCAGCTACCAGGTTACATTTGTGTTGACAATAAGTCACACATTGGTGAGATTTGTGCCTGATCAGAAGTGTCTTCAATTAGTTTTGGTTTTCTACCTCTGATGAAGAGCAACGCACAACCGCTTCTCAAGCCTAAGGGCCTTATTTTTACCATTATATGCTATTTGTTAAATAATGTTTATAATAAAGTAATTTTCGATACATTTTGAGGTAAATATAGTGGTAATTTGGCAGTAATTCCAAAGAATTTTCAAATAGGTTACTTATAATTATTAGCTAATTACCATGAAATTTGCAGACCTGTAAAATGAAGTGTTACCATTTTATTTCTGAGTTAGGTGTATTGTATGGTACCTATAGCCCATATGTTGTAGCATATGTAAAATGTTGTTTGAGGCTATAATATCTTTACTGGACCTATACTCTAGGTTATATAGTGTGTTATTATAGTCTTGTTTGCTCTCCATCCCTGTTCATCACTACACACGGCGCGCTGTGTGCGTGCATGAGAGTGTGTTTGTGCGTGTTGTAGGCCAATACTCAGTTACACAATCGCTTTCAGTTTCCCTGAGCCCTGCCTGCCTGGCTGCCTGGTGGCTCCCCGCCCACCGCTGCTCTCTGCTGCCTGCCCGCCTGCCTCCCTGCCTGGCTGCTGGGCGGACTGGGGCAGATCCGAGCCGACCAGTTCCGCGTTCTCTCCTCACCCAGTACGCGGACCGGAGTGAACGGGAGGGACCGGGCAGTGTCATGGTGGACATTCCTGTCCAGCCGCGGCATCCATAACTCCGGGGGGAAGAGGGAAAGTGTGCACGGAGGTGAGGAATGTGTTTTTATTTCTTATTATTTCTGCGCGGATGGCGAATTCATCAGTCGACGTCGGTCGCGGTACGTTACAGCCAAACTTTGACGCTTCTTGCTGGACCTCCTCTCTCTCTCTCTCTCTCTCTCTCTACCCCTCCCTCCCCCTCTCTCGCTCTCTCTCCTCAAACGCAAAGTGCGTCGCCGTGCACACTCACATGCGGGATTACGGTATGTTCACGCAAAATAACCCTGCGTGCGGTGCGCTTCCCGTTTGGTGTCGTTTGAAAGGCCGTGACATGGAGCTCTGCAACATGGAGCTCTGCAACTTTTACTGTCGATACGTGCTGCTGCTACATGCGTGTAGATAGATGGGTAGAGCTGCGACATGCGAGCGTGTGCGTACGCGAGCGTTTTGGAACATGTAGGCTATTATATATCAACGTGTGTCAACTGTAATGTGCGTGTGTCGTCCATTGATGTTGTTTTGACACAGGTGACGTAGACCGTGACGCGCCTGTACGATGAGATAAGCAGATCCGCTCCTCTGTGTGAATAAATAGCACGCCTGTGTGTGTGTGTGTGTGTGTGTGTGTGCGAGTGCGTCTCATTGACGGACACCGAGGGGGATTTCTGAGCTGCGCACTTGAGATTTTTCTAGCAAGAAAGCGACCCACGCTGAAAGAAGCAGGAGTCTGGAGTGAAGTGCACACTGTTTCCTCTGTCTCTAGTTAGTTTGTGCAGTGAGTAAGCTGCCTGGAGCCACAGCTCTGCATGCGTTCAACACTGTTTACACACCTGACGCACACACGGCAGGTCAACATGCAGAGTGTGGGATGTCATTGCAAAATGATGGAAGTTGCACATGAGGATAAAGTAGCCTATTGTTGTGATATCCCTGTTGGGACCTATTAGGTTTGTAGCCTACAGCAGGTGGATAAAATACCAGCTAGTGTGATCCAATAAAATAACACCACAAATAGGGACTCAAAAACTACATCAATGTTTACTTGTATCCATTTGAGCTGATCAACACTCTGCTGTGGATGATTAGTAAAAATAAACAAGTTTAAAAATTTACAAATATAAAATTTCATGAATGAAATCTGACTGTAAATCAATATTATGACCTAGTATCTAATCCATGATGACTTTGTCAACATTTTGAGATGTTATCACATTAGCCTATTGCATTCGCAATATGAATGCAAAGGATATGTTTGATAACTTTGACTGAGTCAAAAGAGTGAGTCACTAATAATTATGTAACCATGCAGCTCTGTTGTCGCAGCTTCATCACAATACTCATCGCTGTAAGGCAGCTTGTTACCAGGCAATACGTTCATGGTTTCAGTTTGTTTGTTTGTTTGTCTGTTTTGACAGATTTTGATATATTTTGTCATTTCTTGGAAAGTTTTACCATGGGTCAGCGAACAGTTGATTCGTTTTTGTTGGGGTTCCAGGAACTTTAAACATATTTATTCACATAAAAGAAATGGCACATGTATCCCATGATTTTCTATCACTCTGTGTATTTAGTGTCAGACTGGATGAAAAGTTTCCAATAGGGCTGTCAATCGATTGAAATAGTTAATCGCGATTAATCGCAAATTAATCACACTTTTTATCTGTTCAAATTGTACCTTAAAGGGAGATTTGTCAAGTATTCAACACTCTTATCAACATGGGAGTGGGCAAATATGCTGCTTTATGCAAATGTATGCATATATTTATTATTGGAAATCAATTAACAACACAAAACAATGAAAAATATTGTCCAGAAACCCTCACAGGTACTGCATTTAGCATAAAACAATATGCTCAAATCATAACATGGCAAACTGAAGCCCAACAGGCAACAAAAGCTGTCAGTGTGCTGACTTGACTATGACTTGCCCCAAACTGCATGTGATTATCATAAAGTGGGCATGTCTGTAAAGGGGAGACTCGTGGGTACCCATAGAACCCATTTTCATTTACATGTCTTGAGGTCAGAGGTCAAGGGACCCCTTTGAAAATGGCCATGACAGTTTATCCTTGCCAAAATTTAGCGCAAGTTTGGAGCGTTATTTAGCCTCCTTCTTGACAAGCTAGCATGACAAGGTTCGTACCAATGGATTTCTTAGGTTCACTCTAGCTTTAAAACTGAGCCCACCCCAACAAATTTGCGTTAACGCGTTATTATTGCATTGACTTTGACAGCCCTAGTTTCTAAACCTTTTCTATTACCATATTAAAATACATTTGGATGATTGTGCACAGCCTCGGTAGGCAGTTACTAGGATTCAGCTTGTTGGAAATGTTTTGTGAAAAGTTTGACACAATATTTCAATTCAAAGTGCATAATTCCCCATAAATTAGTAGTTAATGTCTTTATTGCTTTGTCTCTTCATGGTGTGCAAATATCTGAAGAAATTTGTCAAAGAAACAGACAAAACACATATTGGCAGATATATTGGTTATGAGGAATATTGGTTTTTAGAGCTGGAATTCCCATTTTTATCTAACTTTAGTGTATGGTAACCATAATGTTTTATCTATGGTATTTTAATCTGCTATTTTGTCGCCATAGTATACATACAACATTCACATCAGAGCCCATGCAGTATGACTAACTTTATGTCTATAATATTACTACTTATAGTTTGTCTGGAGTGGTGAGTTCACACTGAGCCTTTCCTGCTTCATTGTGTTTGTAATAACAGTTTATCCTGTAACTGTTATTATAGTAATCTGAAGGATGATTAGTATTTGATGGTAACCTGTTATCAGGTGATGGACAGACCGCTGTGTCTTTAGAAAGAAAATGAATCAGACCTGAGAACAGTGACTAATCCCACATCCAGAATCATTTACTGGCTTGCTCACTCCATTTACTGTAACAGCAGCGCTGACGCCGTACCATTTAAATAAATGGGTGATAAAAGGCTTTGCACAGTAAATATGAAACTTCTGAGTGGGATTGCAGCCACTACTATGAAGCTTAATATTATATGTTGAAGTAGGGAAACCAGAATTCATTCAGATCCATCAAAGTGGGGAAGGAATGGGGGCAAGTTGGAGAGTTTAGCTATTCATAGTAATGGTAATCCAGAGACGGATGCATGTAGGTCAGAACTGCAACAATCCTGTTGGATGAATGTTCGTGTCACTGTTAGTTAATGATAATCCTATTAATTACACACAAAACAGGTAAGAGAGAGCAAAACAAAAAAGATAGAGAGTTGGGAAAAGATGCAGACCATCGTGTTTTAGTACAACAGATCGGATGATATCTTACGAAAATGTTATTCTTCCTTTTTCTTTAGTTTTCCTACGAATGTCCAGCAGCATGTGTCAATATCCGCTCGTTACACGCATACAGTCTTTTCAAAATAAACTTCAGTCTTCACAGGAAACAACTTCCTTAGGTCTATGCAACAAAACTACTTAGTTAGCTTTAGGAAAAGATCGTGGTTTGGCTTAAAACAACTCCGGAATTGGCGTTACTTAAGTACGTAAGTTACGTGACAAATAAATCAATATTGACTTCTAGTTTCACACGGGACACGAACGCCAGTCTCCTAGGTGATTTTTTTTTTTTCCCGATTACTTGAATTACACCCAAATTAATTTTGTGGGGTATACACAAATTACAGTGCAATACTTTTCATAGGTATAGCTATGAACGGTGTATGCGCACCAGCCTGTGCAGACACACTTGCGATACAGTAAATAAGTAGTGTAATAATACTAGTAAAATAAGTAAACTTACTTGTATACACTCGGAACCTCTACATAAATATAGAAATATAGAGTTATAGTTATAGTCTTAAAACCCTAGAACCATAACACACAGCTTGTGGTGATACCTGTGCTCAAGGGTCATAATAATAGAGTACAACATCGGTCATTTGTCCAAAGACCTAAAATGGCCTGTGTTTGACTGATATATGACTTGTTGAGGTGAGGGGAAGGGGAGGAGTTATTAAATCAGTTGTTTGAAGGGATCTGATCCTCACAGCTTAGAAAGTCAGTACGGTGACATTGATAAGTGTCTGGATTTAATCACTGCCCTTTAAAGAGACTGTGAGCCAGCTCACAGCCTGAGATTGTTACAAGGAGCTTTTCTGGTTGTTGCATGTAATTCATGCAGTATTACATGTCAGAGACACAACTTTCTGTTCTATTCGAATGTTGGTGAATTATGATTTTAGGATGCCACCCCTTAGTCGTTTAGCAGACTAATAGGTTGTTTTGGTTTTAGTCGACTAAGATTTCTTTAGTCAATTAGTCATATATTCAGATAGATAGATAGATAGATAGATAGATAGATGGATAGATAGATAGATAGATAGATAGATAGATAGATAGATCGATAGATCGATAGACAGATAGATAGACAGATAGACAGACAGATAGATAGATAGATAGATAGATAGATAGATAGATAGATAGATAGATAGACATATAGACAGATAGATAGATAGATAGACAGATAGACAGATAGATAGATAGATAGACAGACAGATAGACAGATAGACAGATAGATAGGTAGACAGACAGATAGACAGACAGACAGATAGATAGATAGATAGACAGATAGATAGACAGATAGATAGATAGACAGACAGATAGACAGATAGAAAGATAAATAGACAGATAGTAGAATATACTATAAATATACCAAACTACTACAACTTAACGTATAAAATATAAACATAGGATAACATACTATAAACAACAGCAAAGTGTGCAAATTTGTTGTTTTTTATTTGTCTGATTCTTTGTGAGAGTACAACGATGTGCAAATTCAACATGTGCAACTTTATTGAGGGAGCAAAACAGTAGAGTATGGATGCTTTTTCATGCTGAATGACTTATTTCCAAGAAACTTATGAGCACATCTCTGGTAAACACAAGACTTAAAGTGGGGCTTTTGTGTGATTCTTTGTGGAGAACCTCAGTTTTAAATCAACTAATCGATAAGTCGACAAGATCATATGAGTGTTAGTCGACTAAGAATTTCTTTGGTCGAGGACAGCTCTAGTTTTTTCTCAGAATCCTATTAAATGCAGTATGACAGCAAAGAGTCATTCCTCAAAAATCACTATGTTATTGATAGTCATTCAGTGATAAAGATATAGTAATATTTAACTTTGTCAATATTATTAAGCTATAAGGGTTTTATTGTCTCTTAAGTTGACTTTTTTTCTGATGTACAGCTTCAGTTTTCATGCTTGCTTGTAAGCAGAAAAACATATTTTTCCTCATCTGCCATCTCATATAATTAATGAAATTTATCATGCTTTTCTTTTAGAAGATGCCTGTTACAAACTGTCAGCTTCTTCCCATTATTTTTTACTATTTATATGTAGTGGGTGCAACGTTGAGTCTATGCATGTCAATATCTTCATGAATATAATGTCTTTCCATTCCTGTTTTTATTATCTTGTTTTTTTTTTTAATCTATACTCTGCACATAGCACAATCCCTAACAGTATGTTTGTGTTTTATTGTCATCTAGGTATCTTGAGTTGGAGGTTAAAAGGTCATCAGACAGTCACATGTCGCCGTGCGCCACTAGAAGAACGAAGACGTCAACAGCAGCAGCACCATAATGATGAATGAACAGACTGGGACGAGGCGTACTACGCGGACGTCTTTGGCCTCGCGGTCGTCAGCTGACCTTTGACCCCTCGTGGATTAAAAATGGCACTTTGGCTGAGACAGGGAGGGAAGCGAGACATCTTACACTCCAGGAATTCTGGGAATTTAACAAACCTTTTTGTTTGAAACAGGATTGCACAGATTGGACAAGCCTGGTGACTTTTTTTATTTCAACTGTTCAGTGAAGATGGAATAAGATCTGAGCGGGAGATGTTCCTAAAGAAAAACTGATTACAAAATAGTTGAGTCAAGGATGGAGCAGGATTTTACACAGTACGATCTCTTATCTCTCTCATAAACTGGGGATAGTGAACATTTGTATGCACTAGCCTGGACTAACATTAGCCAGTGTTGGTGAAGATTCCAACCCTTTACACCCACTATTAGCCTGTAACTGTCATCTTTTCCATTCCTTATCGTTGTGAATGGACGCCTGACTCTTCTAAAGCTAGAAGGTGACTTTTCCCTTTAGCTTTAAACTGTAACTCTGACTCCTGGTCAGCATCTTGCTGTAACATTGCTTAAAAAAACAAACTCAAAAACATGGCTGCTACTACAGGAAGGAAGCACTTGGTGAAAGACTTTAACCATTTCATCACCTGTTACCTGTGTCGAGGTTACCTGATTAAACCGACCACGGTCACCGAGTGCCTGCACACATGTGAGTGAATCAACAGACACGCACGCAAACACACCTGCAGATTTCTGTGTGACACCACACTCATTTCAGCAAAGAATGTATATTGCCAAGAAGTGAAAGTCAACTGTTTGTTCATCAGTGCCAAACAGCAATGGCTGCAGTGGCTGTTGTCAAAAAAACACCAGAGTTTCGTCTCTTTGCTTCTATACTCTTTGATTTCAGTGTGTGAAAATGAATTGCAGAATTTCATAAAGATAGTTTGACGTCATGTGGTTTGCTTATAGTATTGTCCCACAGTGCATTGTGTGAACACATCATTAGCTTGTTACCTAGCAAGCTAATCTACCAGCAAGTGAGTTAACAAGCTTGTGAGTGAGCGAACTATCTGCAAGTGAACTCACCTGCTAACGAACGACCTAGCAAGCTAACTAGCATGCGGTTCTCAGCTGCTCAAGGCAGGTTTCTTTCTTTTATTTCTTTGGAATCCTTTAACAAGATGACGTCCAACTGTCTTGACAAAGAGTTGCAGTTGGAGATACTAATTTAACCCCAATAATATCTGTCTTCTGCAGTCTGTAAGAGCTGTATTGTGCAGCACTTTGAGGATAGTAATGACTGTCCGAAATGTGGCATTCAGGTCCATGAGACCAACCCACTGGAGATGCTCAGGTAGATGTGATTTTTTTTTTCTCTCACTTCATCCTTTCTTTTATTTGACTGAGCTTTTTTATTTTTCATTGGTAGTTGGTCACCCTTAAGCTCTCTTCATTATTCTTCTTTGAGGTTCTTTCTCTTCATCTTAAAAGAGACTCTTTTAAACATGCCGTTTTTCAACGCTTTAAGTATTCTTCCCCAAATTAAATTCCATTCACTTCCATTTTATTTGTGACCACCTTGGTTCACCTGTTATCGTTCTTGTCTTTGTATTATTTGATCATCTCATCCTTCTCTTCTTAACTCTGTCTCCTTATCCTTCTGCTTCTCTATTATCTTAATTACCACCTCTTCTTCATTCGTTTCATTCCGATTTGTCATCTGCTTTGTCTTTTACCATGTTTTTTGTTTTAACCGTCACTACTTTCAACTACTCATCCGTTGCTCCTCCTTTTTTTTTACGAACTCATTCTCTTTGTTATTTCCCTTTTTCTCTCTTCTTTTTATTATTTTTGACTTCTCTTGACTTCCCCTACTGCTCCCCCTCTTAACTCCTGTCACTTTAAATCCTCATGCAACATCCCCATCATCCTTCTCTCCCTCCACCTCCTTCTCACACTCTTCTCTCTCCATATTCTCAGGTTGGACAACACCCTGGAGGAGATCATTTTCAAGCTGGTGCCCGGACTCAGAGAAAGTGAGTTTGCCAGATGGCTTCATCATTCTGACTCCTCAGTTTGCAGCAATTATGTGACTGTTCATGGGGGGATAAGAAAAATAATTTAGTAAAGGACAGCACTCCAATCATATAATTTATTACAAAACAGGCAATTAATTTATCACTATGGACAAATGGCCTCCAACAGGCACACTGGCAAAAAATGCCTCGGCCTGCGGTGAGCTGCCATGCAATGTCTATGAAAAGCTGCGGCGAGCTGCGGCCATTTGATTCTGCAGCGCAGAGCGGCCAAACTAAAAGTTGGGAAAAGTTTAACTTTTAGCAGGGAAGTGCAGCCACAGAGAACCTGCAGCCAATCAGTAAACAGATCATGTGAATCCTCTGACATGTTGACCTGTGTTACAAAGAATTTCTTCCCACCTGAAACACACGAACACGCCTCCTGGCCGCAGAAAAATGTAATTGTTGTGGCGAGCTGCACTTCGCCGCTGCCTGGCGTGAATTTGGCGTTAGTGCTACATACTGTACACATATGATACACTGATACATGGGGCTTATTGAGGAGATGTGAGCTATGGTTTCTGGCAGCAATCTGTCGTATGCATCCACCCTGCTGAAGTGCTCTTGAGCAAAACAAAATCCCTACAAGCTCCTAGGCGCTGCTCTGCAGTTTTCATCCAAGAAGCCAAGTCAACATGCTGAAATTTTATGACTCCATAACTTCCCCTCCGCTGACGGAGCGCTCTGGCAGTCATATATTTTATTGCAGGAGCAGTGCCATTCGGCCAATTGGCGTATGGTTTTTGAAGAGTGGACATGTGTCACATCCACGCAGAGGATTTCATTCACTAAATCAAGCTAGCCCGTCGCTATCTTTACCTCATTTGGCATTAACACAATTTTTCTTTTGATTGTTCATTAAAAGGTTACTCTACCTCAAGTGTGGGATAAAACAAATGTCATTCATAGACATCAGTAAGAACACAGCATTTCAGTGTGACTGACTGACCACAAGGTTCAATCCCATAACAGCAAGTGTCAAGTGCTTTTTGGCTGGAAAGCAGAGGGCAACAATATTGAAGATATTATTGAAAACTACTGACGCTTTGTAGTCTTTGCAGCAGACTATAGCCTACGGCAGGTCAATTTGTTCTTGAAATATTATGACTTTATTCTCATTAAGTTGAAACTTTACTCTGGTAATATTACAACTTTTTCCCTCAAACTATTACAACTTTATTATCGACGTCTCAGAGAACACGTGCAGATCTGGGATTAGTTTTGAATGTGCAGAAAGTTTTGAACATGAGCGGAAATCTTGCTGAAACACATGAGCTATTAAAGTCCAGGGGTTTGTAAAATTAATTAAAATTAATTGGTGCAATGTGCACATTTAAGGAGGTTACTTCCCCAAACAAAGGACACAAAAGAGGACAGGAGAGTAAATCATGCCCACATGTGTGTTGACTCAGCAGAGATAACATATATATATTTTGAATTGTCACCTGTTGTTTTCATTTTGTGTTTTCCTTTACATAAATACGGACATTTCCACCATAAATTGGTGCATAAAAAAATCACCAGAATGCAGGAAATGAAGTGGTTGATGCTCAAAATCCCCCCACATATATCACGTCATCCCCACAGCGGCTGCTGCTGCAATGAATGGGAAATGTGGAAAGGACGGAGGCTGTGGACATGTACCATTAGTGGATTTAACATTAAAGACATGACCACTAACTATTTGTGTGACAGTTAAGCCACTTATTCACAGTCTGACCATACACGGTCCAGCCATATACTGGGTTTTCACCGAGTCTTGTTGGAATTGAACAACCTGCTCACTTATCATAAGCCTCATGGAACAGAGTGTTTTTTAAGAGATGGGAACAACAATGAAAATGCTTGCGTAGGTTGCGCTATAGCTCCAAATGGGGCTGTTGTGATGAGATATTAGCCATATGCTCCTGGGTACCTAGGCAGTGTTTTATCTTATATGGTCAAATTAGTGCAGTTGGCTTATATAAGACAATGTGTTCCCCAGCCTATAAATCAGTTATGGCAAAACAGCCTTTTGCCTGGACAGAATCCTTACTGTAGGCCATTTGGTAAGCTTGCATCTAGTCTTCATAATGGGGTCTCTTTGTTTAGATCTGTGCAAAGGAGCTTTTATGGAGCATCAATTTAGCACAAACCTTCCCAAATTCTTCCATTATACCACAAAGAACTTAAATTGCACACTAAATTCCGTTAAAAGAAATTGAGTTCTTCGAAAGCAAATACTTAAAACACAAGTCTCTATCTAGACACGATTTCAATCAGTGGAATAGCTAATGCAATATCAGAATCACCCTTCCTTCAAATGAATTCTTCTCTGTGTCTCCGTTAACGCTGTCTTTCTACCTGTTGTTATTTTTATCTCTTGTTCATGTGGACCAGAAGAGGAACAGCAGGAACTAGAATTCTGGAAGAAGAACCAGCCCAGAGAAAACGGCCAAGGTAAGCTGTTTGTTTGTCTCTCAGACCGTGAATATGACCGAGCATTATGATCTTTATTTTGATAAACACAGTTAATTTGTATCTGGCTGTTAGTACCAGGAGGAACCCTGTGATTTCTAGTAACTTCAGATATTGTGTTTGTAAATCAGCCATGTTTAAAACTAATTAGGGCTATCAATCAATTACAGCAGAAAACGTGAGGTGTCAGCGGCTCGGGCTGCCTAATGTTGGAGGCGATTATGGTGGTGGTGGTGGTGGTGGTGGTGATGATGGTGATGACGACGCCGGCGATGAAGATTACCACAGGAGTGACCCTCAGATAGCCATCTGTCTGGACTGCCTACGCAACACGGGACAGTCGGGGGAGAGCACTGTCACGGTGCGTGTTAACTTTTTTCATCAAGAAGTGTTCAGTACTTTGTTATTCAATAAAGCCTTATAGTTTTTAGTTTTTCATACATTTTTCTCTGAAAAGAATGACATTGGGGAACTGTTTTTGCTTTGTAAATGCTTCCAAACCTCTTGGACAGTTAGTATCTAATCCCTTGTAATGGTTTGAATGTGTTTTGGGGTCTTTTCCTGGAAAAAAATGTACATTCATCTTTTCGCTACCTCTCATTAAATCAGAGTGTAATATAATGTGTCTCTTGTCCAATTAGGATTTGATGAAGAGGTTCATCCGCTGCTCCAGTAGAGTCACAGTGGGAACAATTAAGAAGTTCCTCAGTCTTAAACTAAAGCTGCCGAGCTCTTATGAGGTAAGGAACAGATTCCTACAGTTAAAGGGTGAGCACAACTTTTAGGGTAGTTTTCTAAATTTGTTTTACTTGCCCATTCTCAGACGATTTCATAGACACATTTCACAGACATCTTTATGTGTCTGCATGTCATTTGAAGGTATGTTGATCACCAGTAAGAATAGTTTAGCTTAGCTTAGCTCAATTGCTCGATATCAAATGGATCAAAATAGCAACTTTCTTCAAAAGCTTGGAAATAATACATTTAAACTCCTACGAAGATGGATCCGCCTAAACTCCGTATTGTAATCAAGATATTTGTAAAGTTCACAATTAAGACAGCATGTGGTTATATTGTTTTGCTGACTACAGTTTAGTGAAGTCATGCTGCTAATGTAGTCACATGGCTGATGTAAACATATTTACTCTTCTACACAATGCGTTAATATAGACTATGACTTTATTACTGAAGTGGTCGCATGTAGCCTACAATTACTTATTGTCAGAGGCTAACTGGCTAGCTGATTAAAGCAAGATAAAGAACATTTTTCTGAACAACATGGTCAAATGTTTTATTATTAGCTAGTGCATGGGTTTGAATAGCTACAGACTCTGTTGACTTTTAAGCCAAAAAGTTATCAAGCTGCCAACACAGAGCGATGAGACAGAAAATCCAATAAGTAAATGTGTGAAATATCCCTTTGAACTCTGCAATAGAAATAGTTCACCCGTGCCTACATTGGTATTTTTGCTTATTGTGATGTCATTTCTTGGAGTATCTTCAAATGGTTCATATCCCTAAAATCTGCACCAAAGCTAAAAGGTAATGATTGATAAAGGTATTGAAATTCATACAAAAAAATGCAAAAATCGGACATGGTTTTTAATAAAATGTAGCTATTATGTTTTTATTTTACATCGATTTAAACAGGATCATGCAAACAATGATCTCCCGCGGCCATTACTGGGCAATACTCGCGTGTTGTCACCACGTTTTGTACCGCACATAAATTAATGTGATGACGTCATCACGAGCGTACAATGTGATGACGCGTGAGACAGAAGCCTTAGCTTTCCGCTGCAAAAGAATGAATGCTCTAGCTATTATAGTTTTTAGATTGATTTAAACAGGATCCTGCAAACAACAATCTCTGTCTTTAAATGGTTAAAAGATAACAATAATACAATTAAGTAAGGGATAATGTATAACGAGCCGGTCATTGTTGTAAAATAAACCCTGACATGAAGCGGAGGGGTCTTGCATCACCCTGAAGGGGTTTATTCCACAACAATGACCCGTTAGATGTACATTATCCCGCTTATTACACGCTACTTACTTAAGAAATATTGATTTCTTAAGTAAGACACAAAAACAGTTCGCCAGAGTCCGACATCAGAACCTTTTTATAATGTAGGAAAAAGCAGAAACTATATCAAATAAGTTAAGTCAAACTGAACGTTGACTCACAAACCAGTCAGTCTTTATGAAGCCAGATGCTCATTAATATTACAGTTATTATTAGTATTAGCAAGCTTTATCATAGGATTAAAACATGTTGGCTTCCACATTTGCTGAACACTGAGCTAAAACTGAAACTCAGTGCAGCCTCCCACTCATTACCACAGTCAACTTCCCCTCCCTTTCATTTTGAGCATCAGGACTAAGATCCTTTTTTATTTTCATTTCCCCTCGCAGCTCTCTTTTGTTTTATCGTCCTTTGACATGTTTTGGCACCACATTGTCATTTTGATCCTTTTTATTAAATGAAATTGCTTCCTTAATCTTTTTCATTTTGTTTTGTGAAAACATTTAAATGTAACTTATTTGTGATCATATTGTTTCTGCTGTGTCCAGCTGGACGTGCTGTGTAACGGAGAGATCATGGGCAGAGATCACACTCTGGAGTTCATCTACATGACCCGATGGAGGCTACATGGAGAGAATGTAAGGCTGTCACCCTCACTTCCTGTTTATGTGTGCGTGCTTACATGTTCATGTGTAGTTGCACTGGGGCAGGAAAGCATTTATTTGTGTGTGTGTTTGTGTGCGTGTTAAGCATTAATTTACATTGTGGGGACTCACTTCCCCAAAGAGGGACTAAAAGCATGTCCCCATGAGGTTAAACTTTTATATGAAGGTTAAGACAGAGAGAAAAAGAGAGAGATCATGCGAGCCAGCTGAGAGGGAGAGCGGTAGATGAGAGAGAGACGTAGCGCGGCGGTGCTGTGAATGAGAGAAAGAAAAGTTTCATACGTCAGCGGACTAATTTGCCAATTCTTTGCGGGTCTTTAGACCACAACAGTGGGCTGAAGGAACCTTTTAGTGCCAGGGACTAAAAGTCCCAGGAACTTTTGGGGGAAACCGAGCTTTCGTATTTATGTGATATTTCAAAGCCTTAAGCCTTAACAGTGTAGTTAGAAGGACACTAACTACACTGTATACTCAAGTGCCACAGGCTTACATTCTGTTTGGTTTCCACACCACTGTCAATAATGTACACTCAGGAGGTCACATTGCAAGTACGACGTACTTGAAGTAAATCTTAAGTCAACTTTTTTTTGTTACACAATTCCAGTTGACAACATGTTGGTTTGACTCCCACATTCTGTTAAGTGTTGTAGACAATTTTGGAGACTTTTAGTAATCTGTATGAGGTTCCTATTGGATGCACTGCGTAATATTCATCATCATGAAGTTTCCTTTGAATACCACCCCAAGAACGAATGACTTTTGCTGATTATGAAAGTTTAATATTGACTAGATATGAACATATTCATAGTCCTGGAGATAGAGGCACACACCTCTATGTATGGTTGTGATCTTCAGGGAATGAGAGTCTGACAACATACACAGACACAAAAAAACACATTCATGTACTTCTAACACTTGTGTGGACTTTAACTCTAACGTTAACCATCAAAAGAGACAAACTCTCGTTAAAGAAATGAGGACTGGATAAAATGTCCTCACTTTCAAGGTCTAAAATGTTAAGTGGTCCTCACAAATATAGAAGAACAAGAACACACACACACACAGCACTAGGACGAGTTGTCCTGTCCTCAGGCTTTAGGGTCATCAGTCCACTCTGTGGACCTGTGTGTGTGTGTGTTTGTGTGTGTGTGCGTATTGCCATGACCTTGATCTGGATACAGGATACTATGTGCTTGCATGGGTGCGAGTGGATTAATTCCTGTACATGGTGACTTGTTCATCTGCACGTGTGCGTGTGTGTGTGTTCACATGAAGAATTAGCTAGTGAAAGGTCCCGTCTCACTTGTGGACGGCGACTGAGGAGGGCAGACAGCTGGCACCGCAGGAGGCATCAGATACCAGGTCAGCGGGAGGAGAGGAGGATGATGGGAGGAGGAGGAGGAAGAGCAGGGGAAAGGAAGTCAGAATGAAATGAGAGACTTATTAAGTCTGCAGTTTCTCAACTCCAGCTGTGCTCACGTGTCCACTTAAGGGATAACATAACTACAACAGAGTCATTTGCTTCCATATAATTTCCCACACAAAGAAATATTTCGGCAAAATCTTACTTTTGGGAATGGATGGGAAAATAATAAGAAAAAAACTTTGTAATAATTATTCCTAATCATTATATAATCATACAGCATAATGACCAGGAAACTACACAACCTAAACTTGTAACAAAAGTCAACATTACTTTAAAACTTTAAATAATTATTTAAGTACATTACTAATCAAAAAAATAAAAAAAAAATCAGGCTTATGGGCATAAAAACTGAGCAAATCACCGCCTCTTTTCCAACAACACAGACAATGTTTCACCTTAATAATCCAGTTCGAACTGATACAGATACAGATTGTCAGAATCGTAGGTCATGTCATTTTCGATCTGGGCCTTTATCCCATATGGAAAGTTGTGGACACACATTATGTAAATATTGTGTTACACCAGTGACTATTATGAAATAGACTTGTATTGATGATACACAGCAGAAAAAGGCTGCTGGGCATACAAACATCCAAACCACGGATCAGGGCAACGTTAGAAGATCTGTTCAGTCCTACTGTTGTCTGTCCTGCTGCTCAGCACTTCGAACTTAAGAACTTGTGATTTGGTTACTAGGTGAGCACATTTTGTCACGCAAGGGGAAGTTTTTTTTTTTTTTTTTTACAACCTGGTTCTTAGATGGTGAAAACTTAAATGTCATATGTCAGACATCTAATCATCAGGGTTAAAACTAGTTAAAAAGTGAAGTTATCTTTATACGTCTAAGTTACACACAACCACAACAACGTCAGTATTTCAATGACTACATTTTGATGTGTAGTGAGGAGTTGCTTCAAGCCCAGTCGCCAGGAAAACATGTTGGCGTCGTATGTTTCTGCAAACTAGGGATACCATTGAATGTCAATGTTTTTGCATTCGGTCAGAGCAAGTGACGTAGTTGAAAGAGCGAAAAGAGACACACTCGGGTGGGAGGTGTCCAACAAACACAAGGCTTTCATCCAGGACACAGCTGTTTGAGACCGCTGTTTTGTTTTGTAAGTTATGTTCCATCAGCTGTTCGTTCGTGTCCCGTGTTCACAATGTTCAGTGTCATTTTCACTTTACAAACGTAGTAGTTTTAAGCCCGACCATGTAGTTCTTTCCTAATCCTAACAAAGTGGTTTTGTCTCGTTGTTACGGTTGTTACGTTACTTTGTTACGTTAAGTTGTTAAATTATTATTTGAACACAAACCATGATCTTTTTTCTAACCTTAACCAAGTACTTTTGTTGCCTAAGCCTAACCAATCGTTTCACAGCGTTAACCACGTGGCATTGCGTTTAAGGCAAGCATGATACGAGGCTGATATGAAAGGTATTTATGGTGGTTTTGCAGAAACGTCCAATGCCAACATTTTTTGTGCCGACTGGGTTGGTTGCTTCACATTGAAATACCGTTGTGATGCTGTTGAAACGATGGTTATATTGTAAGCTAGACCTCTAACCAACCTTTAGCACAGTTTTAACCCACATGTCTCCTGTATTTTGACCTGCAAATCACTAAATCAGTGATTACAAGTATTATAATGACATATAAGTCTTTATCAGTTAGTTTAGATATGGAAACATGGTGACTCGGCTCAATGTGCTCCATGAGGATGAGAAACACCTGATGGTTTTTTTATACTATCACAGATGCCTTGTAGAAGTCATATTCACTCGAGGTGAAGGCTCTGAGTTTGAATGTATTTGAAGATGACTTGTTCAAAGTAAAACGCTGTGTTTAAGTTATTATTGATTATCTAACTCCAGTATAATCAAAATCTCTGCAGTGTTTCAGTGTTTCCTCCACCTCCATTCTGCCCACCACTCGTATATTCTCAAACAACAGACAAATCAGTCCGTCAGAATTATTTATGTCCTTCATGGTGAGTCAGAAGGATAAGCAAGAAATCCTGTCTGGTTAAGGACAAGGTAAGGAGAGGAGTGAAGGAGAGGGGGAGAGAGACAGATCTGAAGCATGAGAGTCAGCAATGGAGACAGAAGAGGATAGACAGAAAGAAGATACGAGTCGTTCATCAGTCTCATCCTTCTGACAACTCTGCAGCTTGACTTCATTTTCTCCCTCTGATGCCGAGACACACAGAGGCCGGTCAGGACCGCTGCACTCACATGGGAGCGTAGAGAAATGCATCTGTTACCACTCAGCGTCTCGGGATGTCATTTAACAGGAAACTGACTTCTGATTGCCACCGTGGTGATTTAAAAAAAAAATAACAAACATGCACATACAGTCAAAATGTATCTGGAAAATACTGTAGTCTGTCCTGACTGAGTTCTCTTATCGCTGACTGGTAGTTAATGATATCGTTCAGCAGTTAAAATGTTTGCTCAGTTTGATTGATTTTTGTTTAAGTTAACTGTCAACATTTTGTTCCATGAATATTACATTAGGTAACTGTATTGTCAATCTTTCACTAATTTAAATGGCATCACAAAGACTTACTACCATTGAATCATTTGTCCAAATAACCCTGTCTCCATTGAAACAAATATGTTTGGGGGAAAAAAATGAATTGCTATCTGGACGACATTGGCAATTTTTCTTTAATTCCAGGAAGTGTGACATCCTAAACACATTGTTAACGTTGTTAATTGAAACAATAATGACAATAATAACAAATTTGGTTAGGTTTAGCCAACAAAAGTGTTTGCTTGGGTTTAATTCCCCATACAACGTAACTGCATTGTGAATTACGCTTCAAGGGAAACATGTTTTGTCGCGAATTATGTTAGTTTTTGTCGTATCACAAATACGTTTCTAATGATAGTCTGCAGAAGTCGTGTTTCTAATTTATTTGTCCTCCATATTTACGCACATGGTGTACCTAATAAAGTGGCCACTGAGTGTATAAACAGGCTGTGATAACATCGGCAATATATTAAGAATTTAAAATAATATCAGTAAAAATTAACTGTGCCAATTATAGAAACACGATGCATCAAATCACACATTTATATAAACAGTAATATAGTAGAGTTGATGTAGTAAATATTACAATTATTTAAAATGTACAGTATGTAATGTAACATACTAATCTATTTAAAACCCTTAAAATTATTTTGGACTGCACAACAAGTAATAATAATAATAATAGATTCGATTTATATAGCGCTTTTCCACAGCTCAAAGACGCTTAACAATAGGGCGAGGGGCGGTGTGAGACAAACATTAGACAAGTGGCTAAGATGCTCATCTGTGGAGTATAAAAGTCCTCAAAATGGCCTAAAATCAATATGTTTTGTCATGTGATCAAAGTCTTAACAGTAGCAGCAGATAGGGAGATGCAAGGATAAAGACGACTTCTGATCTGAACCTGACTGCTGTCCAGATAAAGTGTCTAAACAACATACTCCCAGTCTAAATGTCAGATAGTCGTGTTGGATAGACAGAGCCGTCCCAGATAGTCCCTCTGTGTTTACTCTGTTCAGACAAAGGTCAAATCCCTCTCTGATTAGATTAGAAAGAGCACGCACGTTGTTTTTAACCACAAACTGTATTTCTGAGATCAGCCAAAGTCACAAACTGCAGCTGTGACCGAGTCGTTCCATCCGTCCTGTAATTGAGAAGCAGTGGACTCACCTCGTTAGCACAAATCAGTTTCAGGTGTTGGCACCGCTCGTTCAGAAGCAGGAAAGTTTCTGGCCTCAACCGTGGAACAAAACTTAAGAATGAAACCCAAAACGTTTTCCAAAACACCTTCGAGCAAATGCTCCATCCAGAGAAAGCTGAACCTCTTCACCACCTCAAACATAGCACGCTCTCAAGATATGGAGTTTAAATTAAGGCTTTTTTTTTTCTAGGATAGTTACGTGAGCCCTCTGACATCACCAGAGGGGACACATTGAAGTGGAATATATTGGCATTAAGTAACCACAAAGTCCTGTAAAATATGTACTACGCAAAACCAGTAGATTCAGTCATTTTTTAACCAAAAACCATTTGACATTTAGTTTGATTTTCTTCACCTTCGTGGAGTTTTGCTGGTGCTGCAGGTTGGACGATTCTACATTTCTGTCATTTTCCACCAGAATAAAATCCCTTAAAAGTCGCTGACAGCTGAACAGAATATGTGTTAGTGCAGTAAGCTGTAATTAAAGTGTTTGGAGACAGAAATGCTGAGTGAAAGAGTGTCAGAGATGCCGATACAGCGGCGCAGTGACAGTCTGGTTAGGTCGGATTCAGTGTTGTTCTTTTTTTTTTTCTTTTTTTTTCTGAGGCATGATGCAGCAAAATGCAGAAAGCCAGAGGAGATGACAGCAGCTGTACTCTGCTGCACCAGCAGCCTCCAGCTGCCAGAAATAGGAGACAGACTCCAAAAGCAGGAGACGCACTCATAACTTTGCAGCTGCTCTGACAAACACTCGCCTTTTTTCTTTTTGAATTTTTTATGAAAAGGGCAGCTCGCGTCTTTTGACTGTTTCAAATGTGCTCTACAGCCAAAGGAGGCAGGATGTACGAGAAGTCTTCGTTGACATTTCTATTATTTATCCACAAAGATGGATGGATTACTGAAGTGAACGGGCCTACTGGTCCCCTGGCCCCCTGAGCCAAGACATCTATATGAAGAGACTGTTATCTTCTGAAAACTTGAATGTACAACCTAAAGACAGATGATGACATCAACATCACAGGGAGTGTTTGTTTGGCCGGTAGTACTCTTTATTGATATTGTGCAATACAGGCTCCCTGACACCAAGTGGCCACCAAGATTAAAGTTGCGTGATATTGATATTTGTTACATATTTTAATTAGTTTACGTACTTATTTCAAGCCCAAACATGATGTTTTTCCTAAACCTAACTTCGTGGTTTTGTTGCCTAAACCTAACTACGGCCGTTACCGCATAAAAATGACACACGAAAGGCTCAAATGCGTTCTAAAGACATGCGCAATGTCCTTGTAATGTCGTGCTATTTATATGCCTTCCCATTAGATCGGGTTGCATTTTACTGATATGTTCAGTGTCAAAATTTTTTGACTTGCCAAATATTTAAATGAACAAGGTAAAAGGTATTTGCTGTAGTTAATATATAAATGTAATTTCTTTTAGACAGGATTGCCCTCACGTTTTCAACACACTCTGCATTTCTATTGTTTGAACCCAGCCATAGTGGCTAGAGTTTGGTTCTGATAGCTGGTTACATTTTAGACTCAAGTTACCTGCAGTAGTTAGACATTTTCCCCTGACCAATTAATAGCGAGTGACTTATCCGTCTGACTAACATCATTTAGAAGCTGTGGTAGCGGTTGTTAGGAACAGTTAATGTTTGTCATGTCGATTAAAAGTAGCGTGTCACTTGAAATGTTTTATTTCCGTAAGTCGAATAACAATAACGTGCACAGCTGCATTGATCTCATCATGCTGGTCACAATTTGTCTGTTTTTCGGAATCTGCCAGAGCATGATGATGTCCCCATTCTTAATCCCACTCACGAGGCTCCGATTGGTCGACGGTTTTTCCATTCACAGAAACAGCTGTCACTGAGCACAACACCAGACGCATTTAAATCACTTAAGAAATCTGAGACTATCAGTTGGTCTGAAAGCACCAATGTGTGGGATTTGAGTAATTTCGATGTGAATGAGCTGAAAGCAACACATGCAGTTAGACTGTACCATTCTTAGATGCACCAAAATACACACATAGTCTTTATAAATTGTGTTATGCAGGCTTGCTTCTGGATTCTGAATTGATAAGATGCTCCAACAACCCTAATAGAAAGAGTGGCTTGTTCCACACACTCCGTTCTCTGTATTCCATCGAATGATAAACTTTTCAATCGAGCTTCAGCAGAGCGAGCAGCAGCCAGGCCTTTATTACTTTTTTTTTCTTATATGACTCTTCTGCATCAGACACTTGGCTTCTCTCCCTGCAGAGCAGAGCCAGGTGGATCCTGGACAGTTTAATGGAAACGGCTTCACATTCGTCTTTAACTCTGACTTCAGGAAACCTGCGTCAGATGAAATAGGAGTCGGTCTGTTACTCTGTCAGTCTGGCTTCATATGGATGCAAATCTAACTACTGGATGTGTCATGCACAGGCACTTTCACAGCCTCAGAAATGAACCTGATACTTGATGAATGATTCCTCAATTTCTCTAACTACAAATGACAACCTGTTGGCCTGACCGACTCTGAGGGAACGAGCAAGAGGGAGAAAAAAATACAGTTTTAATTTATTTCTTTAAGGCTTTATTAGATAGATTTTATTTTATTAGATATTTTTAAATGGATATCTTCCCCTCCGTTTGAAAAAAAAATTCTGACCACACGACTTTCATTTTTAAAAATGCTGATTTTTTATTTAATTTATTACAATGCATTTAGATAATTAAAGATGGCCCAGTAATTTAATGTATTGTGAATATTTAAATTACTATTTGTAACATTTAGCTGACATTAACCTCATTCAGTGCCTATTTGTTGCTACTGGACAAACAGCAGTTGAGGGTTTGAGTTTGGTCTAGTCTGTGTGTGTCTGTGTGTTTCAGCACAGGTTATGTTGTATTGGGATGAAAATACATGTTGTTCATGTAACAACTGTTCTTGCACCTTTTAAAAACTTCCCAAAAGTCTGTTCAATAAATGTTAACCTGCACCCAGGATGTTCCAGCTGTAGAGATGCAGTATTTATCTAATTATTCCTCTCAGTGAATGTTCACAATGTGAAAACCAAAAGATTGATTCTCTTCTCTGATACAATCTTTCTTCTTTCTGTCTCTCCCTCAGACGTATCCCATGGTTCTTGAGTACCGGCCACGAATCGACTTTGGCTGAACCACGGCTGCAAGAAGAGGACCACACACACACACACACACACACACACACACACACACACAAACACACATATACATGCACAGACATGACAAACATAACAAGTATATAAAACATTAGGAACGCCTATTTGCACGTGGAGAAAAAACAAATACACACAAACACCAACATACACACACAACACGCCCACAATGTGCAGAGAAAGAGAGATTTAAATGTATTTTTGTACAGCCAATGATGAAGTGCATACGTTGTCATGGTAAAGAGGTTTTATGCTACATAGAATAATATATGCTATAATATATGATATTTTTAAATGTATGTCCCTGTGCCTAAAAACCTGTTGAGATCAGATGAAGTACGACCATATCTTCACTTTGCCTGTCTAACTCTGTAGATTAAATGTTGATTTTCTACTGTTGATGGCTGTTGTTATATTTGCCTCTGCACATTCATAGACAATAACAGAACCAACAGTCAGCCTAAAACGTGTACAGTTTATCTGGATCTGATACTCCTCTGTACATCATATCAGTCTGGTATCTTCGTTTAAAGGGAAACTCCAGTATTTTGCAACCTGGACCCTATTTCCCCATGTTTTTGTGTCTAAATGACTAATAGGGACAACAATTTCTGAAATTGGTCCAGTATAGTAATGACACACACACATCTCATGACAACCTATATACAGTAGTAAATCATGCTAGCATCCATTCCACACCGACACCTATACTGCTCACATGCACATACTGACAGTTTTACACACATACTGTACACACCTCCCCAGACTCATATCTATGCTTTCCTCACACACACACACACTCGTCCTTCCAGCTGTTCGTCTTGCCCTTCTAGTTGTTTTTTCAGGTCAGTCATGTCAGTTATGTAGGCCAGAGGTCCCAGTGGTTCTTTACATGACTCACAGTGATGCCGCTGACCCCTCAATAATATCCTCTGGGTTTATATGGAAGATGAATGGGAGGCAACAGTAGACACATCTTGTTAGTCAAACACTTAACCCCCAGTGACCCAACAATGGGTCAATTAGTAAAGAACTTTATTTTAAATGTTAGTGGAGTTTCCCAAAGTTTCCAACAATATAGAATATGTCAGGCTGCATTTTGGCTAAATGTAAAAAATTAAGCACAAGATGTCTACAATATTTCCATTTGATAGAATGGTGCAGCAATGAAAAACATTAAGTCTTTGGTTTTAATAATCATAAAACTTGAATAAAGAACAAGGTGATATAGAATATATATTATACTGACAATGGAATCGATACATTTTTTTCCAATCTTAAAGCTATATCAGCTACCACAAAAGGAGAAATATAGAAGATATTCATTCCTCTCTTCAATGATAACAGAATTTACATGTGCTTAAGTATAGATATCTGATCTGTCTTTCACTCAATTACATTTTATTTATCAAATCGCTCAGCAATCTTTATCACAATGTATTTATTTATACTTTATATTTCATATTGTCTTTTCTAGACACCAAAGCAAATGAGTAAATATCTTTACACACGGTTACAATTCCAAACAAGGGCAAATAAGAAAGAATTTATTTGTATAATTTCAAATTTATTTGCAGTGTTTTACATTATCTCATTGTTATTACTTCAACTTTACATTTTATTTTGTCACTGCCATTACTACTTTTTCTTTTCTTTTTTTAATTAGATTATATTAGATTCAACGTTATTGTAATTGTACAAGCACTGAAACAACTAAAGTAAATTTATGGGTTGAAAGACAAAACAATTTTTTGGGTTAAAATCATAAATGACTCAAAGAGTTTCAAATTTCTTAAACTTGTTTAATCAAATTTTAATAACATTTATGAAATAAATTTCTTTGTATAAATCAAGTCCTACATTTCCCAGGATACAATTCGACAACCTTCTGGGGGGGTTGAACTTGTCTCTTCCTGCTGTGTTTTTTTTTATCTGTGACCAGAGAGAGTGATAATGAGTCGTATCGATACTGAAAGTAACAAGAAAGCAGTAGTTTTTGTTTCCAGCTGAGAAAAAGTGAGAGTTTCTGTCTCCACACTCAGAACACGACCTGCTCTCTGACTCAGTGAAGCTGCTACATGAAGACAGATGAGTTTCACTTCCTCTTGTTTGATGCTGTCAAACAGAAAACACAAAAGGACGGGGTGAAAAACTGTACAGACACCTTGTATCGATGACGTAGGAACAGGGTCATCGTTTTCATAGTATATTCATATGTTATCTAATTTTTTAAATACCTTTTTTCATACAGTAACCTAGTACCTAGTAAGTCTTTATCTCATAATATACATACAGTAGTTCAATATCAACACGGAATAAATAACAGCCATAAGTAAATAAATACATTGCATATTCATTTAATTATTAATAAATAAATATGTTTGAGAATCCATCTCACACTTTAAAAAGAGCCGAAAAAAACTACTTCATAACCTAACTTAACTCAAGGTTCATTCACTAGCTTTTTCCAGAGCTTTCAACCGGATCTCATGGTCTTTATCAGCAGATTAATTTTGCTCAGTTGTCCTGGAGATGGCTTAGTTGTCAACAACGAAGTGCGAGGGCAATCTAGTAAGAGGACCATGACTTAAACTTTGTTTTTCAGAATATATTCTATTTTCACATCACCCATATTCTACCTTGTTTCACTTCTATACAACAATATATACAGTATTATATATTTGTTTCTGTTTCTGTAATATAATCATAATATACTCATATGTTAATTTTAATGATTATGCCACACTTTAAAGTCCTTCAGCTCTGGACTGCTGCCAGTCTGCCGGACAGAATGACACATGCAGCGACATCAGTGATATTGAAGGCAAACGGCGTCTGGCACGAGATACGGACGTGTCTCATCCCTGCAGCTCAGGTGGACTGACAGCAGCAGCGGCAGCCGACACATCTGAGCTTCAACCTTGGATCCAACCATGTCCTTTTGTTATGAATATATTATTCCTGGAGGACGCTCCTCAGTGTGATTCTGCTGTGGGTGTGAGGCTGAATAACATATTTGTCCATGAGATATAAAGTCAATTCTTGACCTTGGATACACCGACGTCATCTGCAAGAGAAACGTGTTGATAAAGATAACAGTGTCAGAAAGAGAGTCTACGTGCAAACAGGATCATGAGTTATTTCTTAAGAGTAATATGTTGATTTCTGCTCAATAATGAGCTCAGTTGGCAAACGCATTAGCTTAGCACGACAGCTAACAGGTCGACAGCTTGCTATCGGTCAACGTTGAACTCAAAATGAAAAATTTATCCAGATTCACTTCGGAACCACAAGCAAATCCACTAATCACGGCGATTCCATTGGAATGGATTAAAGTCAGCGACATTAAACCAGTATGTAACCACCTGATTTAATCACATTTCCATTTTGGGCAATAGAAACCCCTGAGTGTAATTGCCAGGAATTTGACACACTACACTACATAAAGGAAGTATGTCTCATGTTTGCAGCTTCATGACGCTACCTCACCCTGATACCATCCAACCACTCGACACAGATATCAGCGTGTCAAAGGTTGGGCCAAGTTAAACAGCAGATGGCACGGGACGTCCCGCAGCCAGAGGAGAGCTGACACCGAGTCTGCTTCTCCTGCTGAGAGGGTCTGCATGTGTGACACTGAGTCATCACGAGTTCATGTTCACACTATGTTTGTTGGATCACTGCAAAATACAGTATATTAAAGACACAGTGAGATGAAACATACATTTAATCCAGTGTCCCTGTGTTGATTCTTTTTGTTACATGCTAAATATATGTCCAAAAATCAAATGTTTTTATATAAAAATCGCTCACTCTAATCGTGGTTATTGTCATTTCCAGGTTTATTTACAATGATTACAAAAATCAACCGGTAGCGGTAATGGTAGCGTAAATGGTAGCGGTAATGGTAGCGGTAATGGGTGATAACGCAGCAGCTGTGTGTATTCTCGGGCTGGGCGTGGTGATCCCGATGTGGTAGAGCTATAAATATTTACCTTTGACTGCTACAGTAGCACTTGTTGCGGACAACTGATGTCACCACAGAGGTCATAAGTATTTATCCACTCTCATTTCAATTCATTTCTATTATGAATTAATATGAATGAATTATGAAATATGATTGTAAGAGGATTCTGATTGAGGGTCAAACAAAAGACGATTACAACATACTGCTGGGAATGTACAGTATATGAGCTATTTATAAGATGAACATGTAAGTTATTTTTGTAAGTGGTTACAGTAGATGGTGTGTGTGTGTGTGTGTGTGTGTTTGTGTGTGTGTGTGTGTGAGTGTGTGTGCGTGTGCGTGTGCGTGTGCGTGTGCGTGTGCGTGTGTGTCTTGTACTTTTTTCTATTTGAGGACCAATTTGAGTTTAAAAAAAAGGACGAGGACATATTTAGATGTTGTTTTAGGATTAACATCCGACTTTTGTGTTTGGTGTGCGTGTGTGTGTCTGTGTGTGTGTGTGTGTGTGGTCATGTATAGTTCTGTGTGACAGTGCTGAATGTGTGTTAGCAGACCCATGTGCGACTGTGAGTTAATGTGAAAGCGTCATAACAGAACATAAGTTTGTTCCCCTTCAGTGTATATGTGACTCTCTGTGAGGTGACTTCATTCTCTGCTCAGGCGCCATTACTCCTCTATATCTATATATAGCAAACAGTTGTTTGCTGCTATATTAATGCTCTGAATTTCAAATTTAGCTCCTTTACGAAAGTGTGTGGTAATATTTAACAGCAGCAGCCCCACCTGCAGATTTTGTCGCCTCCTCTGTCGTCACATGTTGCTCTCTGCTGCCCTGTGAGGAAAAGGTAGGCAGGTCATAACCTGCAAACACCAATGGACATGTCTGGTCACAAGCTTTGTTGACATGTGACAGAGCATATGGCTGTCCCACCCCTTCATCCAAACGTGGGCAGTAGCTGACAAAGATGGTGGAGACTGGTAAACTCCAGGCTTCTAGTGAGCTCAACAGGTGGAAGAAATAAAATGAACACTTACCAGTCTCGTGCAGTTCATCACAGCAGCCTTGTAATAAATCTTCGATGGCCAAAATGGCCTAATACAGTGGCCTAAATCTGGCACTCGTGGTTGCCAGAGACATGTCAGACTTGTGATGGATGATGCACCAGAATCGGCTCAAGCACACTTGGGCCGGTTCCATCTTTCATCTCTGGCCCAAAGCTGGCTGCTAACTGGAACTGATTTCCACACCGAAATCAGCCCAGATCCCGAGAGGGGGCTGACATTTGGTTCTCTGATGCCACAACTACAGCTGAGGTGAAGAGAAACTGAGTATATTCCTCATGTCTCAAGTACTGTGCTTAGGAATAATTTGAGTATTTCCGTGTGTTGCTTGTACACTTCTACTCCACTACTTTCAGGTGGAAATGTTTACTGCAGTTATGGTTACAACTGGCATGACTTTATTTTGCCTCTTCCCGTATGTGAGGGTTGTGTTGGACATACTCGGAGCGTGTTAGTGACGACGATGATGATGACGAGCAGGGCCGTCGACTCAGCACATGGCTCAACAACGGCAGCCATATGAGGGAATGTCATGTTCGTATACTGAGCCGGCTACTTGTAGCTGGTGGTGAGGATGCCAGAGGAGAGACTGCATGACTACAGACGGGCTGCAGGTCAGAGGTCATTCAGATTTAACAGGGTGTGAGGGTTCAGGAGGCAGAGGATACAGTATATTAGAGAGCCTATTGGCATGTGTGTGAATTTTGATACTGTTAGTGCATGTGTGGCCGATGGAGTGTGTATGGAGCACGTCTATGAGAACTTTAACTTGAAAGATAGGCTCACAAAGTTTGTCTTAAAACTATAATTAGGTGCCCATATGAACATTGAAAGAGGTTCTGCCTGCTGTAATAGTTCCTCCTGTTCATAGTGGACATGTAGAGATCTCTTCCTCATGCGCTTCCCCTGCAGGTTTTGTAACCATGACGACGAAGGTCCCCTAACCACAATAAAGTACTTATTTACAACCCTGTCTCCTAAAAATTACGTTCCCATACAACGAAACTGCATTGTGAATTATGTTTTGAGAAAAAAATATTTTGTCACAGATTACGTTTGTTTCTGACATACAATTATAATGATGAGTCCGTGGAAGTCTGCGTGGGGAGGAGGCCGGGGTGGTGGATGAGTCAAACACAGGACTTTCACCCATGAGACCGCTGTTTGTGTAACATGTGAAACTAAGTCAACGTTCCTTTGTTTTAATTTACATCTTTAGCTTAATAACTTAACAAACGTAGTTATTTTAAGCCAAAACGGGATGTTTTTTAATAAACCTATCCATGTATCCAATATCCAATATATCCCTATAAACATGACCAAGTCATTTTTGTGCCGATCCCTAATCAAACCTATATGGCATCATTAAACAGATTTATTTTAAACAGTGATTTGTGACAGTTTTAGAAGAAACAGTTAGATGATGTCGTCCTGCCGATGGAGGCATAAGATCAGAAAACTGTCTTTTATGTGCCGTGTTGTTTTGTGTGTTTCTGCTGCCTCTCCTGTGTCTCTCCAGGTGCCGCCCTCCCCCCATCGTGCAGCTGCGGTGAATGATTGTACGCGGCTGTGCCAAATCACCCATCAGTCCCGGGTTGGTTAAAAGAGAGGAACAGCCAGTGCTAGTGGGCCAAACCACACAGTGTTGTGAGCTGTACGTGTGGTGGTTGACGTCGGTGGAAGACTTGTGTACCGGGGTCGGCAGTAGCTCCTTCTAAGATGAAGTGTGTTGTATTCGTAGTCTTTAAGTAAGACTTAATTGGTTGTCTACTTTTCACAGTACCACTCTCCTGTTAGAGAGTAGCTTTAAGTTGATCGTTGGAACTTTTCACTTAATGAAAATAAATTGTCACATTTGTTTGCACACCTCTGTTGCCCGTCTCTCTTTCCCTGGGTTTATTTTTTGTAACACAGTCTCGTTTTCCTGCTATAAATTGAAACAACAATCTCATTCTTAATCTCATCCTTTATATGTGCCTCCTAACTGTGTCCTCTTACAGCTGCATCTATAAGTTGTTGGTGTTTACTGTCTCAGAGGAGTTGCTATCTGTCCTGAGAGTCCGAAATGAATTATGCAAAAGTGCTTCTCTATATTCGGCTCCAACTTAATGGGAGCAGCAGCGGCAGCAGCATGGTGATTTAAAGTTGCTCTCTCTCGGAGAGTTTCAAATGTGAATGAAGGACCTTGTGGCAGATTCCATAAAGAGCTGTCCTTGCAAAATGTAAATGAGCGTGTCCTGTGAACCTACTGATTTGATACTGGACTGCTGCAACTTTTAATCTAGCGTATTTGTTATTCTACATGAATTCACTTTTGGAACGGTTTACTTTGCTATCAGATGGGACTCACCCTGTTTTATTCATCATAATGAGTAGTGACATACTGCAACATATTCTCATACAACGGTTCGTATGATATCTTACAAAGAAGTTATTCCTCCTTTTCCGTTCGTTTTCCTACGAATGTCCAACAACTCTGCCCGTTACATGCATACAGTATTTTCAAAATAAACTTCCGTCTTCACAGGAAACAACTTCCTTAGGTTCAGGCAAGAGAACTACTTAGTTAGGCTTAGGAAAAGATCAACTTGGTTAGGTTTAGGCAACAAAACTACTTAGTTAGGTTTAGGAAAAGTCAACAAATCGAAGATAGCTAATCTCTATGAGCTTCACCATTTTTAAACATGTCCGTGGATCTGTCAGATGATCTTGTGAATAGCATAACAGAGAGTCGTTCATATGGATGGAATCAGAAACCTATTCTAAATAGAAAGTCCTCATAATCTCAACGGTACTAATAAATAAAGTTCAAATATTACAACAAATCCATATGTTTTACTGTGAGAGAGAGAGACAGTGACACGAGTTGCCATGGACAGAAATAACCTCTTTGGCTTTAAAATGTTAATAGATGTGTATAAATACATGTAATTTAGATATAATAAATATATATATATATATGACAGGTTACGAGCCAAAATATATTCACATCCAATCATCTCAGCCGCCGGTATGTGGAGGAGCTTGTGTGTGTGTGTGTGTGTGTGTGTGTGTGTGTGTGTGTGTGTGTGTCACTGAGCCACAGGTGTTTTTCTGGAATAGAAAGATGACATAATGCTCTGACAGGCAGCCTGATGATACAGAAGTGTGTGTGTGTGTGTGTGTGTGTGTATGTGTGTGTGTGTGTGTGTGTGTGTGTGTGTGTGTGTGTGTGTGTGTGTGTGTGTGTGTGTGTGTGTGTGTGTGTGTGAGAGACTGAGAAAGGAGAGGGAGATGTGTGAAAGTGTGAGAGGAGGGTTTGTGTGGGTGGGTGTGACTGTGTTTTATGGCAGCAGGTGTGTGACAGCATGTAGTATATATGTGAAATATGCTGTTACTTCAACGCCCATGTAACTTTGTCCGAGCCAGCCATTGCTGTGGGGGGGGGGGGGGGGGGATTTATATTACCAAATTTGTCTTGATAAGATATCGAAGATTTAAACACTTTTGTCTTTTGTTGCACTTTGTGCTGCCTTGAGGCGTGAAATAATAACCCATTAGACTTTATGTCTCTTTGAATCATAGATACGACTCCACCTCGCCACCGAGCTGAGCTGTCATTGGCTGCTGCTGTTTGTCTGTCTAACACAAATGCATGGTCGTAAATATCCAACCTGTTCCTGAGCAGGAAATGGCAGCCAAAATACACAAAAGGCTGTACACTTTAGTTTTATCGTGACCAATTATTTTATGCTCTTGTCCGCTGTTGTAATAATATCCTATTTAATATTCCGATAGGAACTGATACTGTGCTTGAAGTCAACAGTTAGTGTGCAACATAGTGACCTTAGATCAGACCTGAAGTGATCTTTGGTTTCTTTAGATGTCATCAACACATCAGAAACTCACATGTTTTTATCCAACCCGATCTGAAGGCGTATAAATAGCAAGACATTACAAGGAAATTCTGCGTGTCATGAGAACACATTTTTGCCCTTTCACGTGTCATTTGTACGCCGCTTTTCCATGTCATTTTTATGCCACGAAACAAAACTACAGTTTTCGGTTTAGGAAAAACATCGTGATTGGGCTTAAAATAAGTACGTAAACTATGTAAAATACGTACGGAAACAACGTAACAGAAGTACAGAAATCATGTCACAAACGTCACTAACGTGACTTCAAAATAACTCGACAACACTTTGGACCCATCAACCTCCTCTCCTGCCCACCATAAGCAGTCTCTCTCACTTTTTATTCTACGTCACAAGCTTTGAGCGTAGCATATTTATGCGGATGCGTTTTTTGCAATCAATACAGGATACATGGTGTACAAATGACACGCTAAAAGCAAGAAATGCGTTCTTATTTCACGTGAAATGACTTGCGATTACCGATTCATTCATACACTATTTAGTACAACTGGGCTGTTTTATCAAATAATCAAGAAAAGAGCGTTTGAAATGGTAAAATAATTAAACCCGTGGCCTTACAGCCCTGTAATAAAAATATTTTTTTCATATGGCAAAATGATTGGAGAAATGTGACTTACAAGTAGAATCCATGAGATGTGTTTGGTGCAGAGGTTATTAGAGCAGATCTGCTGCGTTCTGCATTAAGGAATCAAGCTGCATTTTCATTAAAGGCAATTTTTTTCTCTTGTGAACCCAGAAGGCAGCAAGATGTCAGTTCTGTAATTGGACATGAATGCTGAGTCGACGTCATGAGAAAATGTGTTATGTGTGGATATAATGCCAAATACGCCATCCAAATCTTAACCTAACCTTCACCCAAAAATAAATAATAAATAAAGATGTGAAATAATAAGGTGAGCCAATTAAAGGCTTTGGCCTAAAATGATTGCAAGCTATGGACGTAATTAAAATAAGTGAATGTTGATTTTTAGTCTCACACGGGACACGAACAGCTGAAAGTCCTGAGTAGACACAAAATAGGTGTGTTAAATTTGTATCTTTGGTTGGAAGAATCAGTTTAATTGACTTAATTTAATGCCTGAAGCCAAAAAATCCTAACCAATACTTCAGAGAATTTAAATGGGTGTGTGCATTTCCATTCATATGCTCACTAGTGAGTGTCTACATTAACATGTAGTGAGCAGTGAGTTTGACTAAGTGTATTTGCTGTATCTTTCACAGCCCTCTCCACACGTCGAGCTGTTTGACATATGGCTGCTGTCTTATCAGGTTTCAGCAGCAGAGATCGGTCTTCACGTAATCGTCTGTAACTGGATCACTTTACGAGATCTGAACTGCAAATCTGATCTGCTAATTTCCCCACTGTGGGATTAATAAAGGAATATCTTATCTTATCTTAACATTTCAGCCGAGCATACCTGCACACACGGCCTCCCTGAGGTTAACGTAGCTATGAATCGTCGGCATTGTGAACATTCACAGCTAAACAAATATGTGACATCAACACCTGTGACTGCTTTCTATCCTCGGACTGAATGGAAAAAATCCAGACGGAATGATCGAAATTCTGATGAACAAGTTGGTGTCGCAATGTTCTGCTTGTCTTTTATTGGCAGGCAGAGAGTTTTGGTTTTATATCCCCAGGTTTTGAGATATTTGTCTCTGTGAGATTTCTGCCTCCATCCCAACAGAAGGGAGTTGAATAAAATTTAGTTTGTGGCACTCACAGCATTGAAAAATGAAATTAGTAAAAAAATTAATGTGATTTCAGAATGAGTGTGAATAAAATTCCATTCATTAAGTGTAGTGGCCACACTCGGTATTGCAACTTCTGTGGCCCAAAATCATTTTTCATATAAGCAATCATTTGAAAAGAAGCAGCTTTAAAACTGTGAATACATTTTTCTGGACTTCACAAACACCTGATCTATGGGCCCAACACTTTTCCGGTATAGACGCCTGGTGAGCAACGTTCATAGGAATGCATCTAGAAATTTGTGTCCAATTCTCCTTGATAAATCCATGCTGCTAACCAGCGCCATGCTACAAGGAAATAATTTAGTTTACAGTTTACAGTTTAGACCTGCGGAAGCAGAGATGAGGGAGCAGAGACTAACAAAAGACTTTCAACCAGGAGACTGTTGTTTGTGGCCCGTGTGAAACCAAAACTAACGTTGACCTATTTTTTCACGTCAGTCTTTAGTCACGTCATTCGTCGGTATTGTCAGTTCCGTGAGTCACATGAGTCGCTAGTCAGTGAAGTTAACGTCAACCATAACCCTAAGTGGTTGTGTTGCCTAAACCTACTGAAACTTCCTGTGAAAACGGAAGTTTATTTTGAAAGGACACTATGCATGTAACGAGAGTATATTGACACGCCGTCCCTGGTCCGAAACGCAAGAGGGGTACCCCACCTTGTGCGTTGGTCTCCGATGCCAAGGGGCACTGACCAAGCATAGCTTGACAAGTTGGGAGTGAGAATGTGTTGGTTTTACTCATCCACCACCCTTCCTTCCGAGAGGAGGACTTCTCGCTCTTTATGCTACGTCCGCTGCTATGACCATCAAATAATGACGCGGATGGGTTTACGTTGGAGTTAGTTGAAAGCCGGGTGCATCAGACGGTGCCTTTTGCGTCTGTATCAAGACGCTGAGGGTCACTGACCAAGCGTCGGTATTTGACGCCCTGCGAGGGAGACCAGGCTGAGATGTTGATGTCGCCACCCACAGGCAAGCAAATCAATCAATGCTTCAGTTTTACCATTTGAACCACCTTGAAGCAAAGAGTGGTTCAGCAGAGCGGTCACAAGAACAAGTTCATGAGCTTTGTTCCCTGTCAGTCAGATTTTATTTGTACCCCTTAGATGTGTTAGAGGTTATTTAGTCCACTGAATAACGACATGTAAATTTTGAACCATTAACACTCAGAATGTGAAACACGGTGAAGAGACATATGAGTGACATACAGTCACACAGTACATGCTGACACGGTACAACTAAAGTACAGGGCAAGACATCCATAAACAGTTCACATATCACACTATAAATATACCTTCAACATGCTGGGAAAAGTCAAGTTTTATGGTCACCAGCATGTTTTGTTCACGTGAGTCACTTCAGAAATCCACAGTGATGACATCTGAATTTACAACAGGAAAACTTAACAGAAGGTCAAGTTTAAATTTAATCAACTATATATCCATGTGTGGCTTTGAGCAGGTCAAGTCAGGGCAAAAAATGTGTCTCTTAAATATATCAGAAATGTGCTTTACACAACAGAGGGACAAAAGTATTTCAGCACCAAGTTCTGCAACCCTTTTGAAACTTGTCCAGCTCTCTCAAGGTCATGATCTGCTCATCTCCTGCCTTTTTCCAGTTTCTGGGCTTCAGTATTTAAATTTCTTACTTATGTGGTAAAACCCACAATCATAAATATCTGATCTAGACCTCTGCTGTAATTTGGATGGTGCAGTTTGAAATGAAACTCCACAGAAGTTGAGTATGTGCTGTAAATTCACGTCGCATACTTAGAAATTATTGTTAATGTAGTGAATATCCTGGCATTTCTCACAAAATCCACATAGGCTACTCTGCAGTGTGAACACACTACATACTCAATTTGACGTAATTCTTAGTATGAATAGTACGTTAGCATGTGATTCCAAACACAGCCAATAATACGGTTTACTTGTCAGAAGTACCTCACAGTGACGCATGGAGCTGTTTCACATAGAACTTTTCGCTAACTTCACAAAACAAGTTTGTAGTTCATCACAAAGTGCAGCGATATTAAGTGTAATCAAGACTGATTTTTGTCATTGCTCTCAGTGACAATGGGAATGATGAAGAGTCTAGTACGTTGCCTTGAGGGTCAAAATACAACAACATTTATGAGATGTAGTTGTGTTTTGTGAAATGTTGTTGTGTTTTCACCCTCAGAGCCGTGTGCAAAATCCTGCTGATCTGATTCCTTATGGAGGACTTATGAGGGCACCAGCATACAGACTCATTATTTTACTAATTTATCAAAGTTAACCCATCTATTGTGCTAATGATTACACCTAATGTTAGTCTGAATCAAACATGGGTCGGTGTTCAAAGCACAGTCTCACAGATGGCCCAGCAGGTGCATCACACACACACACACACACACACACACACACAAACACACACACATACTGGACTCCAACATTAGAGCGGTTTGATGTGTGTTATTAATTAGATCGTATTTCTACAGCAGCAGGAGGCTGTAAATAGGTGGTAATGTGAGGCAGTAAATGTCTGAGGGACAGACGGGGACACTGACGAGAACACACACAAATACACACACACACATGTGGTTCTACTATACTTGGGAGGACCCTAGTTTAACACACTAACATGAGTATCAGACCAACCAGAGTTGTTAAATTATATCTCAGAGTATTATAAACCTCCGTGAAATATTTTAGCATCTAATCAGCCTTCCAACTAGTGGAACGCAGACTCAAACTGAACATTCTGAATATTAAAGGCAGGGTTGACGATGTTATCCAGTATACACTATCTGTTATATTTGTTGAAATGGTCTTTACACCCCGACAGCGATCCATTACTTATGAGCTCTGAAAAAAGATCGGAAAAGAGCCGTCATCTGTAGCTGCTGTAATCCTGTAAGAACGTCTACCAATCACTGCCTCAAGGTCCCCTTGGAAAGAACCAATCAGATGCCTCCCTTCTCGTACTCTACCCTTGGCGTGCACCAGCTTGAACTCAAAGCGTGTCGCCGCCGCACGTTTACTGGAGAATGGAAGAGAAAACTCAGCCCTGCAGTAGCACTGCCGCGGTTACTTGTCATGAGGAAGCGTTGTTGAGTTGAGGTCCTCTCTCCGCTCTGTGTCTGTGAAGTAGTTACGATGCGGCAGTGCTCGTGCATGTGTGTGGGGGGCGTTGCCTTGGAAGGAGCCCCGAGGGGAGGGGGTGGGTTTAGACGGAGCTCCTGAGGCGATTCTACTTTCAAATTATAATCGCTTTCCAACATCGTCGACCCTATCTTTAATTCTTCATCTCATCAATACCAGAAATAACACAGCCCCACCAACGCAGCTCCTTGCATTTAAAGCAGGTTTTCAACATTAACCAAGTTTGACTTCTGTCAGTCAAACAGCAGCAGGTGAGCTACACTGGCAAACACATGCAGTTGAATATTATGGGCTTTACCCACCTAACAGTGAAAACTTGAGGCTTTGAGCTCTTGAATACTTCACAATAAACAACCTGGCAACCTCTTGAGCAGTCATATCCCCTAGACTGAGAATAGCCTCATTGACACAAAGTCACAATGCAGCCGGTGATCCCAGTGAGAACAACTGTGTGACAATTACTGTGATAACTAACACGATGAGTGCAGACCATGTGAATCATGGGTAAACGGCAACCTCTTGTGGTGAGAGAAGACATGACGAGTGATTTGTATGAAAGGTTAATTGCTATAAGACAGATGTTCAGCTGACTCGTCATCCTCATTCCAGTCTGACAAGAAGAAGAGATAAACTGGGACCGTTTCTTTTTTCATTTATTTTTCCCTTTTTTAATTGTTCTCCCACATTTCCTGTCATACGTTATTCCAGCAACCTTTCTCTAAGAATCTTTACATTTACTTGTTTATTTTTTATCTTTTTAATGCATATTTTATATATTTTTGTTTCCAATATTTTTCCCTTGTTTTGCTTTCAGATCTTTCTTCCATCTTTTCATTCTTTCAGTGCTGCTCAGACACACTCTTGTGTACTGAAATGTTCAGAACGGATACAGAAACACACCCTCATGTGCAGGAAATGTGTGCACCATTGACCCTCCTCCTCTCCTCTTCTCCTCCTCTCCTTCTCTCTCTCTCTGGATCTCAGTTGAACTAGAGTAACCTTTCTCTCTCTCTCTCCACTCCGGTTCTTGAGGAAAGGCGTGTGTGTGTTGCTGCCAAACGGTCTGAAAAGAAGATTCTGCTTCTCTCTCCCAGATGTTAGTTCCTCTCTCCCTCTCTCTCTCTTTCCCTCTCTCTCTCTCTCTCTCTCTCTCTCTCTCTCTTTCTCCCTCCCACAGTTTGAAGCGTTGCTATGAATCAAACCAAATATTCCTCCTGACGACTGATGCCTCTCCTCCCTCTCAGCTCCTCTGTGTTCTCACATCAGTGACCACAGTGGACGAACAGACCGACCTATCATCCTTTCACACACTCACACACACAAGCCACCAGAATAAATGTGTTACTCAATTTGCTTGTGTTTTATTCAGCTATTTCTCTCTAAATGTGACAATACAGTATGTGTTTCATTCATTCGCTTGTGTTTTCTGCATTGAGCTCTCTCAGCCATCATACAGAGGACCTCCCTGCATGCATCTGTACTGTACTCACCAAATTTTCATACATTTCTTATAGTAGAAAAAAAAGGATTCAGTTGTCAACAAGATGCAGCTCATTTTCCCTCTGATTTGGTGATTTGTAGGTCAAAAGATGTTTAGACATCTTGGTTAAAAGAGAGTGACATCTATAGTCATTAAAGGTACTATATGTACCTTTAAGAAAATCCTTGTTATTAATGAAACCGGTGGCAATTAAAGGTACTATATGTAACAATTTACATGTATTAATTGCTTTGTATTGCCAATGTGTGAACAGATTGTAATGTAAGTTAAAAACTGAGATCTTCCCCGACTTTCTCGGTTGCCTATAACAGCCTGTGGACTGATTTCTAAGTAAAGGACTCGGGACGGTTTTGCTTCGTAACGTTAGCTGATGAAGTTATTTGCAAATGGCAAGCTATTTGGTATCATGGAGATTGGACATTACAGATAGTAATGGTGATATATGCCTACTGCAGTTCACTTAATGGCCACCGGTGTCATTAATAACAAGGATTTTCTGAAAGTTACATATAGTAGCTTTAAAGGGGAACACTACCTAAATGAAGAATTCCAATATGTTATTCCCATGGCCTAGGATAGTTCAATCAATATTTGTGAACATGAGCTGCTCTCTCTCAAAGTCAGAAACCAGAGAAGTAAGTCTCAAACTAGTGATGTCATCGTGTATAAAGTCTGGAGCTGCTCCATAGACAATGAATGGGAGACTGATTTTTATGGACCCACAGAATGTTTTTCTTTTTTATACCCAAATGAGCTTTATTATATTGTAGTGTTCTCCGTTGTGAAACAGAAAATTTACCCATATAGCCACCTCTATAACATCTCTCACCATTCATTGTCTATGGAGCAGCTCCAGGCTTTATACCCTGTGACATCACACATGCAAGTTTTAGCACTGTAGTTTTTGGATTTAGGAGAGAGTTGTTCATGAATATTAATATTTTTTTGGAACGTCTTAGACCATAGTATGAATTTTGAAAATGGCCATATTTCCCCTTTAAATGTGTTCAAACAACAGTTTTATGTAAACTTAATGTCTTTTCTTTCACTTTTCACCTACATTTCGACCAGCTTTAATCTAGACGTCTTTTTAGATTTAGTAACTTTATGAGCTTCTGCAGCTTTCTGGCGTCAGAAGAGTTGAAAATCAATTTGATTCTTTATAGTAATTCATAAAGTCTGTTATTATTAATTATTTAGAGTCCCTCTGGCAACTAAAAATGTGTTTAAGAAGTCCTTCATCCATCCATCTAAGTGCCATCAATATTCTTAACTCAACAAAGTGAGTTAGTAGATCCAAGCCAAAGACACTGATATGAAATGTTTTAATGTGTAAAAGGCTATGATATTTGTTTTTACTAACTGCTTGTCTACTTTGCATGTTGTTGTTTCCTTTGTTTGGTGAGCCAAAGACACATTTTTTTGTGTTGTATTTATCTGCCTCACCTAACCTGAAGATCTTTCATCTTGTCCTTTCCACAGAGGACCACAGTGGAAAATATAGCATTTGGCTTCATTGTGTTTTTATCACTTTTTAACTCTTGTGACTTAAATGTTTTTACCTCCATTGAGTGAAGAGGCAGAGGTTCATTGTCCGGCCTGCTGCGAGCATCAAATCTGTAACTTTTCTTGTACAGGACCGTCTTTAGGATCAGGGTGGAAAACCCGTAGGCAGGCTTCTGTTTTTCTTCTTCTTTTTTTTTCTTTATGGCAATTTTCTCCAGGAGTGCCCAGACTTTAGAAAGCTGTGTAGGTCAGCAGCTTTGATGCTTATGTGGGTTAAAAATACTGCAGAGTTTCCTCTCTGCCAACTGGTCCTATAGTCTTCCCAACTTCTGTTCAGTTCAGTCCAGTAACACTCGCTGTCAGACACATGAGGGTAAATGGTTTCATATTAAGTCCAACTGTTAGTGGACGTTATCTATTTTTCTTATCAGTAACACTTCTTATTCTTTTAAAGAGCAAAATGTTCTCAGTGTAGCGAGGAAGCAAGTTACCTTCAGCTCAACTCTTCACTGATCCAAGTCCAAACTGACATGGGCCTGTGACTCATCTACCCAGCTGGACCTAAGCATGAATCGGACAAAACTGAGACTACTAGCTGCCTTTTAACAGCCCCAGTTTTCATTCTTCATTTATTATTAGCCAACTGTTCATCATGTCTTCAAATCCAATATCAAAATTTGTGAAATACAGTATTGTGAAAGTTGTTATTGAGTTTAATGGTCCAGTGAGATTGCAGCCAACTGAAGCCTCTCCCGTGTGCCAAGCGTGTTAGAGAGCTTCGGTGGCCAACACGAAAACGTGAATGGCCCTCTCTTTTGGAGCAGAGCCAGTGCGTAGAGTGTGTGTGTGTACGTGGGAAGTGAGTAGTGAAGCAAGAGAGAGAGCGGCGGCGGCGGGAGCGAGTAACATTATCTACTCCGGCCCAAGCAGGAAAAGTTAACAGTGTTTGGTTTGTCAGTTCTGGGCTACATGACGGTGCAACATGGCAGACTCCGTGAAAAGCACCCGCTCCCTGTGTAGATATAAACGGCTCATTCTAAGGTAACGAAAACACAACAATTCTTATTATCAGGTGATTAAAGAAAACATACTTATTAATATTATATTCCATTTCTGCCAATAGATCCCCCTAAATGTCACACACTGTCCCTTTGACACTTCAGCCATTTGAGTTTATTTTTGGATACTAGTTACTACAGACACCTAATCACACCTCAATTCACAAAAGAAGTCAAAGTCATTAAATATTCATCCTTGTCTAAACACATGCAGTATACGAACTTCATAAAGCAACCATGAATTATGAAATAAATCAGGAAATATCTGATCAAAGAATAAGTAACCAAGACAGCACACATCCGATGCCAGTTTTCGATACTCTCAACTACGGACATATTTCTATTCTTCCAAAAAGTATTGAGGTTCGATACCCAGCCCTAATTATAGATTAACGAGGAGCACCTGAATGCACCACTAGTGTCAGGCTCGGGGGTTGGGAGCTACGATGAATCTTTTGTAGATCGTTTGTCTTCTGAAGGAAACCTTTGTCTCGAAAATCAGACAGAGCTACAGTATATATTTTCATTCCTTCAGAGAGGTCAGAGGTCAAGGTTAACCCTGGTACTGTCTCCTGGAGCGTTTGTGGAGGATGAATGCCTTGCTCAAGGGCATCTGGAGAAGATAAGTTAACCAGCAACCTTCCAGTCTCGGTTGGAATACATCAAATACATACTGCTCTGTACATGTGTCATCGCCGAAAAACAAATAAGCAATCCTTTGGTTGGTCACTTAGTCATTCATTCACTCATTCATTCATTCACCTATTTATTTATTCGCCCCCTGACTCATACATTCGCTCCCCAGCTCTCGTGTCGTATTCTGGACGTGTTTGCAGAAGAAGCCCACAGCCCATAAATCCATGAGTCAGCCACAGCCCATGTGCTCTTACATAAGACTCCCACAATGCAACAGTGCCTGGTGCCTCGATCCTCCCGATGTAAACGATGAACACGCAGGTTTGAATCCCAGCTCTCTTTCCACGAAGGAAAAAAGAAAAAGTGTAAAAAAATCAATGCAATACGTCCGTTTACTACAGACTCTACTCAGAGTTCTGTACATTAAACCACGTGCCAAAACTCCCAGCAGGCTTTGTGTTTCCACATCAGGTGCACAGGACTGCAGAGAGGCTGGACTGAGAGTTTGAGGCCCAGACGCCATAAAAGCTGAAGCAAAACACATCTGCTGTTACAGTAACGCACCGCACGGACTGACTGCTGCAGAACAGTCTGAGCTCCAAAAACAAACAGAGATCAACCTGACTGCTCCGCTCGACCAATTTTAGAAAAAAGCTGATGCTCAAGATTTTTCATAAAAGAATAAATGAAAGAAATGAATGAAAAAATGCCTTTTCCCCCCCAGAAGCAATCTGCAGAGAAAAGGAGAAAGTGCAGTGTTACATAACAATGAACACTTTCAACAAAGACACTATTTGTGCTCCTTGTTGTGAAAATAAAAAATCAACTAAAAGGTGTTTCTACTATTTTGTCTTCAAGTGTCAAACAAGGCAGAGTTGTTTAACTTTCTATCGGTCTTGAAATAAAAATGAACAACGAAAAAAGCAGAGTTGTCATTACAAGAATATCAGATCTAAAACTGTCCTCAAAGCTATTCCAGGACCTGCAGAAACACTGAAGCTGATTTTAGGAAACCAGACCAGAAAGTTGAGATGATCTCAACTTTACCGAGAAACCACACACACACACACACACAAAGAGAGAGAGAGAGAGAGAGAGCTCTGCGACATCAGGAGCCCTTCAGTTTCTTTATGTTCAGTGAGAGTTGGCCTGCAGCCTGGATCCTGTTTCTCACTAATTATGGACAGAAGTTAAACTGCAGCGGTGACGCAGAGTCTGCAGGGCAACAGTCAAGACAGAAAGAATCACTGCACTTCACTTCCTCACACAACTCTCAAAATAAAAGTCCTACTGAGGGAGGAGGTAGAACAGTATGGAGTAAAGAAACAGGATTGGGAAAAGATGAAAAAGATTCATACAGTCAAAAGTCAATCATTTGGAAAATAGTGGATAAAGTGCCCTCCAGGGTGCCCTCCCAGTGGAGAAAGCATGATGCAGTGCCATACTGTATCTGCCGCTGCCCGTATACATGCTAGAAAAGTTTCTGCGTGTCGGTGCCCCTTTTAATTTTTGACTCCCCTGCCCCTCAGACAGCCTGAGTCCGCCACTGGCCCAAAGTGATCTCTTAAATATTTAAATATTTAACATTCATTTCTTCTCATTTGTTTTTCCCTAAGACAGAGTTGCTGGCCTCATTTCCTGATCTCCTTCTATATTCTACAGTGTATACTTTATACAAAATGTTTAAATGTGTTCAAACTGAAAAAATGATGAAAATGTTGAAAAAGTAGATAAAGACAAAAAGGAGCATTTTTGTTGTCATCGACCATGTATCGTCAAAATGATGTCATCATTAGGTTATTCATTATAAAGTCATTAAGACACAATTATCAAAATCCTGACATGCATTTATTTTAAAGTCAAAAGTACAAGATAGTACGTAGTAAATTTTGATTTTATGATTTTTAAAGTCATGCTTGAGATAGTCAAAATTATGAGATCCCTCTCAAACACATAGTACGTCAAATGTTTGACTTAAAAAGTCATACTTTTGATTCACCTCATAATATTTTATTTCATTTATTTTTGTAATTTCTAACTGTGCATCTATTCATATTTTTATGGTGGAAATGGGCTTCCATACTTTCTTTAGTAATTTTTATTTTTGCACTTATTCTATTTGTTTGTTTGATTCCCTTCTGTTCAGTACAGTTGGGTTTCAACAGGTTTTATTGACATGCTTTTCTTTCTTTCTTTCTTTTTCAAGGCTCACACTTTTATTGTGAATCCAAACCCCATTTCCCATTTCCCGTTACTCTCTCTCTCTCTCTCTGTGTGTGTGTGCGTGTGTGTGTGTGGCGCTGCTGTCTCCAGGCTCTGCTCTCCAGGCGCCTCCTCCTCCTCCTCCAAACATGGCGCCGGCCCGCAGCGTAGCAGCTTCCCCGACAGACGACGCAGAGAGGGACAGAAGGAGGAGAAGAAGAAGAAGCGGCTACTAAACCCTAACCCTGAACGTGTTTTAAAAACTTATTTGAAACGAACGCAACTTCTCGCTCTCTAAGGTTTCCACCGGAGACTTTTGGAGACGTTTACGCGCCAGGCTGTGCGCGTAACGGAGAGCCCACCTGTCCGACGAAGGTAGATTCCACTCCGTTTCTTCGAGGATGTGAATCTCCCTGATTTATGTGAAATAACGGAGCAGACCGAGCAGACAGACGGGTACCTTGGGGTCAGAGCTGGCTCTGCTAAAAACATGTGCAGCCTTCCGAGGAGCAGAAACACAGAGGCTGTAGAGGACTGAGTCTTTCCAGGGGAGAAAAACAACTTTTTTCCGCTCTTCCACGCCGAGAGGATGGATGGAGAACATTTCGCGCTGTCAGGAGTTGAGAGGGAAAGAGAGAAGCTTCCACCAATTTACAACAGCTCCGCTCCTGCTGTAAGAAAACCTCCTTTTCCCTTTATCTATTTCCAACAAGGTGATTTTCACCTTATTTTCTCTGTTTGTTCAGCAGAAAATATGCTTTTTTGTGTGTGTGCTGATAATGTAGTATATATGTCAAAGTGGGGAAAAAAAACTGTAACCTAGCATCCAATGAGCAACTTCAATTTTTTCCCTTTTATTTCAAATTAGAAATAACAATATCAGTCTAAATATTGCAAAAAATCGCAGAGGCTTTTATATGTATGCTTTTTATTGATCCTTTAGAAATTAAAATAGATTAAAAAAAATTAATTTTATAAAAATAAAAATATTTTTATAAACACACTAATAATTTAAGATTAGTGAATATTGATTAGCGGTGTGTGTATTTTATATTGATCCTTTATATTGATCCTTTAAGAAAATAAAATAGATAAAAATAGATAAAAAAAACTATTTTATAAAAAGAAAAATAACATATTTTTAGAAACACACTAATAATTTAAAAAAAGGAAAGCGCTATTATATGATTAGTGAATATTAATTAGAGTTGTGTGTATTTCCAGCGGCTATGAAGTCTGAATGATGTTTATGTTTTACTGTAATTATTTCTCCAGTTTTGTCTAAAATCTTTCTGCTATTTTATTTGTTTTATTACAAACACAACACATGATTAAGTAGTGGGGCATAAGAGTACTACATGATCAATGTGCATCTCATTTTAATGAAAATTTGTAGTTCAATAATTCCTCACTTGATCCCAAATCATTCTAAAGTAACATATCTGATATTCGGCAGATTCTGCTGTAATCTCTTGAACTTTAACATGCTGTGTACATAAACTGACAGCAAAATGAAAAAACTGTAGTTTTCTCCTTGTGGAAAAAGTGATGCCCCGTCTTACATAATGACATATTCAGCTCTCCAGCAGCGTCCGATGATGTAATCATTGTGTTTTTAAATGCATAGCAGTGAGCTGACTGTTGGACTGTTTGTCAGCGTGTTTTAAGTTTGCTTCTGGGTGTCACGTTGGAGCAGACTTGCGGGTCTGCAGGCTGGTTGGTTGATGTCATCTCCATAGTGTCAGAGAGCAGGAATGTGCAGATCAGATAGTTTTGACCAATAAACAGTCTGTCATTGCTCAGACTGACTCGGGTTGTGTCTGGAAATGCCATAAAGTGGCTGCATGCGTCCTCCCTCCGCAGCTCGCTTCTCCGGGACTTCAGTCAGACCGTTTCTCTGAGTCCTCCTCAGAAGTCTTCGGGCTCCGTGAGCTGATCTGAGGAAATTCAGGCTCAAAGGTTGGATGAAAAAGGTCCTAGATACAGCAGGCCGTCGTTGTATCGCAGACCAATAACAATAGAAGAAATGAAAACAGCTGTTGTTCACTGAAGAAGGGAGTTTGTTTTTCACCTGAACAGATATTAAATCAGAGCTGCTGTTTCAGGAGCCTTCCTTCAGTATTTCACAACATCTTATTATTTTCTCCAGGCCTCTAAGATTTCAGGTTATCTGGTTATTTTCTACAGTCTGTGATTCTTTCTCTGTCTGTCTGATTTCTCCTACAGTATATGGTATTATTCTCTCATAGCACTTTCACACCCAGAGAGCCAAAGGGACCAAAGGGTGGCCTAAATCTGTCACGACTGGCTGCCAGACTCATCCTCACCGTCGATTCTGTGAGTCATCTCTGGCCCGAGAGCTGATTTCTCGTCCTAAATCAACCTAAATCTGCAGACCCAAACCGATCAAATCTGGTGTCCACGTACGAGCCAGAGTCGGCTCATATCTGGCCGTCGCTCAGCCGTCAACAGCGTGACTTGACACGTTTTTAACGGACTGCTGGTCTCGCTAAATACCTGGTCATCGTGTTCAAACATTTGGACATGACAGAGAGTGAAATCACTAGAACGGGGCTGCCCAAAGTGGGGCAAAATTTGGCCCACCATAAGGTTTGATTTGGCTCACCAGATGTTTCTAGCAAAAAGTAAATAAAAATGAATTTAAAAGAAAGTATAGCCTAAGATAAATAGTTGTTTATGTCATTTTATTTTTTGTGTGGTAAACATGCTCTTTAAATATGCAGGCTCCCTAATTATTAGTTCTGTTTCATAATCTGAGGTTGGCAGAGTGACACTAGCACAGTAAGTCTGTTTGGCACGAGTGAGGTAAGAAAAAATGGAGGCAAAGACAGCGGCACGTGGACAAAAAGCTGTTAAATTAAGGGAAGTTGGGATCCTAGTACCAGTTTGCAGCTTTACAATACAATACGTGTTTGCTTCACGACCCACCAATAAGTCTCAGTTTTGGCTCTCCAAGTGAAAAAGTTTGGCCACACCTGCACTAGAAAGTTGACAAGAAAACACAACCATAAAGTTTGCTTATTATCAGAAAAAGCATTATTTCTACCATCAGCCGTGACTGATTCAAACACACACAGTCTCACAATAATCTACAGGATCTGATCAGGGATTAACAACTGAGAGAGAGAGAGAGAGAGAGAGAGAGAGAGTCAGATGTGGAGCTCCTCTTGGTGTGGTTTCTCTCTGGATGACAGCATTTCCTCTCAGACTGAATGAACAAGCAGAGTTGGCCAGAACTGACATCACAAGACTCGCTGAGATAAAAACGGTTCATCGTTGTCAGATGTGAACCAGGAAGTAGTTTGTGTTTGTTTCATCGAGGAAATCTGTGAGAAATATTTGTTGACAACGATGACTGACTTGGATGTACTGTAGTCTCTGTGTTTGTCGCTCACTGACCGGACCGTCACAGTGGTGTCTCTGCTCCACGTTTCCAAGCGATCACCTGTCAATCAGCCGGAGTGGGCGGGGCTGTGTGACGTTGATAATGAAAGAGTTCGGAGAGAGAGGAGTGTGATGTGGCTGCTCTGTGGCTTCACCGAGAAAAGAGTGTAATTATACTTTTAGGTGCAAGGATGTAGCGAACCAATGTTATATGAACAAGACTAGAAGTCATTCGATCTTTTTGAGGTTTGTAGCGGGCTCAGTTTTAAAGCTAGAGTGAAGATACTAGCATCATATGAAACTACAAAACCTAAGGAATCCATCGGTACCAACCATGTCATACTAGCTTGTCGCGAAGGAGGCTAAATAACGCTCCAAACTTACGCTAAATTTTGGTGAGGAAATACTGTCATGGCCATTTTCAAAGGGTTCCCTTGACCTCTGACCTCAAGATATGTGAATGAAAATGGGTTCTGGGTAACCACGAGTCTCCCCTTTACAGACATGCCCACTTTATGATAATCACATGCAGTTTGGAGCAAGTCATTTTTAATGCGAAATGCAGTACCTGTGAGGGTTTCTGGACAATATTTGTCATTGTTTTGTGTTGTTAATTGATTTCCAATAATAAACATATACATACATTTAGATGTATGTATAAAGATCATAATAAAGGGACCACTGCACTGTTAGTTCAGTTGAAAATGTTGCTCTTTCTCTGAACTCATCAGTCCTTGTCTTTAGATTCACTCAGCCTTGTGTTGATTTCACAGACGTCGTTCTTTTCACTGATTTCTGTTTTATAGAACCTGCGTTTGTGTTCGTGCACTCACTGTTGTATCTCAGTAGTTCTCTCTCAGAGAGATGGAGCTCCTGTTCAAAGACACAAGATGAACATGTGTTAGTGTAATGAATGTGTGTGTGTGTGTGTCTGTTTGTGTGTTGTGTCATATCTCTGAAAACACAAGCTGTTACTATCTGAGGTTGTTTCTTCGGAGACAAACCGTCCTTTGTTTTCTCTCTCTATGGTACTGTGCACAAGAGAGAAAATAATATAATGACATGGAAACAGTAGTAATTGAGTGTTTTGTGTGTGTGTGTGTGTGTGTGTGTGTGTGTGTGTGTGTGTGTGTGTGTACGTGTGTGTGTGTGTGCCGATGCCAAGGCTGTGATTTTGTTCAGATTTTTCCTCGAGGTCTCATTTCTTTGGAAACTGATTCATTCTGAGCGGCGGATTAACCGTCTTCCTGCTCCTTCTGTTCTGCAGTCCCTGAACACATCGCTGCTGGTGTGTGTGTGTGTGTGTGTGTGTGTGTGTGTGTGTGTGTGTGTGTGTGTGTGTGTTTGCTTCTGTCAGGAGCGGCTGCTGTCCATCTGTTGATCTCTCCACCTCCTCTTCCTCCACCTCTCATCCCTCCTCCTCTTCTCTTCCTCCTTGTCTTTTCTTCCCCTGCTTCCCCTGCATCTTCTTCTCCTTAAGTCCTTCATGTCATCCCCCTTGTATTCCTCATCTTTATTTTTTCCCCATCTCATCTACATCAATTCCCTTTCTTTTCCCTCTCTTTCCTGCTCTCCTCCCTTCCTTTCATCCTCTTATTTACTCTTCCTTGCCCCTTCTCTCATCCTCTTCCCATTTCTCCCCTCATAATTCTTATCCCCCTTTCTTGTCTTTTTACTTTCACCCTCATATCCCCTTTTCCATGCCTCACCTTCCTTCACTCCCTCTCTCCTTTTTGCCTCGCGATTTCCATTTTCCCCTCCCTCCTGTAAATCCCTCCTTCCTCTCCTCTTCATGTCTTCCTCTGCTTGCACTTGCGGCTCTTCTGCAGCTTGTAGAGTCCTTGTCTGACATAGCAGAAGATCAGAAGGTGATTAGTCACAGGGAACATGTAGTAAATGTTACGTTAGATCAGTTTGGTTTTTATTCTGTTATCACCGTCTGTTCATGCCGCTGAAAGTGTGGATTGATTTAAGGAGTTCCCGTTCTGGTGAGAAACCTCAACATCTGAGAATGCAGAGAGTCGCTTTAGTGAATTTATTAGTAAACTTGTTCCCTAGCTTTGTCGGCCAGGTGGTAGCTATTTATTCAAGATATTTTTTACAGAATAGTGTAAAAAATCTCAATCATTAATCTTACATTTTAGGCCTTTTCATGCCTCTTTTATTGTCAGTAATAAAATGCAAAATGTTGCATTTTCTGAGCTCCAGTTTCTAAAATAGTATTTATTTCTTTACATAGCGTCAGTCACTGTAGCTTCCTTTTCAACTAGCTTTTATATACATTATTAACAGGTCTGATATGTCAATATTATTGATATTTTTGGCTTAACACAGATATATTGGTGAATATCTTGACAGATAAGTAAAAATCAATAGCAGTGCAGTAAATTGTTGCAGTACATTTACATTTTATAAGCTGTGTTTTTATGTGTACTGTTTAAAATATTTTTCTTCATTCAAGTGTAAAGACGTATCGTTACTGTCATCTTAAAAAATAAAGGAAACATTATTAACCGGCAAAATATTCTGCCCCAAAAATAAACCCGTAAAGTTCTTCAAAGTATTTGTATGAAATTTGAATTTAACTAACTAGATTTAGGGATCCATGCCAAAAAAGATTTGTCCATGTTATGTTTGTGTACATAAGAAGTATTTAGAAATATATAACAATATTTACATATGTATATGAAATATTTGTTGTAAGTTTGCTTATTAGGGGCCAAGTTATTAGATTTTTTTTATGATATATTCAGTGTGAATGTCTCCCAACAATACATCAGCAGAAATTCTTCTTCTCTGTTCCTCGTGATGATGATGTCATCTTCCTGCGCCAGGGTTTCGGGCGAGGAGCTAAGCAGCCGTTTCCGTCTCTGGGCACCTTCATCTCCACGCTGAGCCAGAGGAGGGAAGCAGGGGGGCGGGGCTTCGCTGGCGGGATGACGGGCACCCTGACCAGCACCCAGTGGCTCAGACACGGTGAGTTCATGTCCACTCTTCTACTCTATTCCATCAAACAGAGCACTTAAGCCTGGTGTATTGGTTTGTTTTTCAAAAAAATTTGCCCATTGTCATTTTTGGGAGCTGTGCTTGTCACAAGAGGACCTTGTTTATCAAAAACCAACCCCCAAAACGTTATACGTCTTGTTCTCACATTTGGCTTTCAAGACTGTTGCCGGCTGTTCAATTGAGAAAAGGGAAAAGGAAAGTGTTGTGTGGTGAGGTCTCTCTCCCCTCGGTCCAGGAACAGATCGCTGCACCAGCTTTAAGAAAATGAAATCAAAAGTCTAGAAAATGTCCTGAAATGTGATAACTAATGTTAAAAACAGACAAAATAATCACATTGGCAAACTGCTATGCCTGTTTAAGGAAAATGTGGGACTCGTGTAGACTAGAGTATTTCATCCTTCTCTCATATTTGGGACTTGCCTGGACCAATAGTGTGTGTATTGGTGTGGCTGTGAAAGATAGACATTTATGAGAGGAAACAAGTGCACCTCATTGTTTTATTTTTCACAAAACCAGGTTTAAGAAAAAAAAAACTGCCACTCTATCGGCAAAAGTAAAAGAGTCACCTTGTGTCTTAATAATGTTTTACTGGTTTAATTTGCAACTAACGTACACCCACCGGGGTGGACACCCTAATTTTCTCTCCTTTTCCGGCGCCTTCTTTTTCATCTCAGCAACAAATTCTGTCTGTCTCTGTCAAAGCAGCGCTCGAACATCGTTCCAAATTAGTCAGCACCGAGTTTGAAGAGAGACTGAATAAGTAACAGATAGAGTAACAAAAACAGAAAGGCATACTCGTCTACTTACACATACGCGCTAATTTACATGGAAAAAGTGTTTATGTTTTCAATATAACATGTAACATCGAATTTAACTCATATTCTTAAACGGCTTTGTTGAATACTCGATACTGATTGGTCAATCACAGCGTTCTACGGTCTGTTATTTCTTTACAGCAGACCGTTGCTATGTATAACAGACCGTTGCTATGGGTGCACTTCTGATGTCGGACTCTGGAGGACCATTTTTGTGTCAAATAATTGATTTTTTAAGTAAGTAGCGGTGTAATATGTGGGATAATGTACAGCTAGCGGGGTCATTATTGTGAAATAAATCCCTTCGGGGCGATGCAAGACCGCCCCGAAGGGGTTTCAGGGCGGTCGGGGTGCTGCATTGCACTGTCGGGGTTGATTTCACAACAGTGACTGGCTCGCCGTACCTATATGTAGTTTTGACTTCAAGTTGTGCAACAAGCTACATCAGTACTTTCTTTATTTGCCTCCATATGAGTTCATATCAAAGCAAACGTTACCAAACTGCAGTCTGAATGTGAGTGTAGCGTGTTCACTGTCTTTGTTCTCACTGTGGTCTCTGTCTCGTCTAGGATGTAATGATGTGTTACATCCTCTGTTTACAGTACGCTTGATGTATGCGCTCAAACTCTGTTTATGCTGAGTTGCTAGCAACGACATCGGAGCAGCAACTCGTGTCTCCAAAATGGAAGGTTTTCAGAAAAAAAAAGAGAAGACGAAGAAAAGCTGTTCAAGTTTTCCAGTTGGTGACCGGGCGTGCATTTAAAGAATCTCGCAGTATGCAGAAAATCATAGGATCACACTTCTAATTAGATAGTAAGAGGCATTTTTATGGGGCTGAAGTTAAAGCTTCTTTTCTTGATCTTCGGCCATTTCAGCTTCATGGTTCAAGAGTACATTTCAGATTATCGGTTGAAAGGTGTTTGGTATCCTCCCTGCTCAGTATGTTTCATGATCAATGAAAGTTTACTTATGTTTGATTGAATTCAGGTCCTCAGAAATTAAAGCATTAGCAAAGGAAATTTAGTAAAATCAAAAATATCCGTTATGAAACTGTCACTGCGACAGAGAATAGAGATGAAAACAAACTCAAGATCAAAAACATATCATGAGGATCTATATTGTTTATTCGTCGTCAGCGTTTTGACATTAGAGGGAAGGTTGCTTCCTGTTAAAAGGCGAGGTTATTTCTGACTGCCGTGAGAACGCAGACCCAGCGGAGCGCTCACCAGCCCGCTTTGTCACCACGGCTACTGATGCCAGAATAATTATGCAAACCTCCGCCCCAAATGAAAACCATATGAAAGTGAAAACACTCAACACACACACACATAAGATAGTGTAGCATTCCTCGGGCCTGTTACAGTCATCCGGCCGGCTGGATAATCACCACAATTTGCTATTTCATCTGTAAAGTATTACAGGAGGTTTGTATTTCCTTTTAATATTGTCAAATATGGTTTTGTGTGCGGAGGCTGAGCTGAGCAGAGATCCGCCTGAGTTTCATTTCGAGATCAAAAACAATGACACCTTTTCTGGAAACACTGGCATCAAAGTCCAGCTTGTTATGGAGAAAGATTAAAAACATTATTGATTTCAACAGGGAAACTGCAGCAGGATACAGTGAGTGCATACAGAGAAGGAAATAGCAGAATTGGTTCCGTGAATACGTCTGTTTTCTCTCTTATTCCTAAAAAGTTTCTGGCACATTTGAAGGTCATCTACCGCCGTTCTATTGGCTTGGTTCTCCTTTAAATATCCCTAACTTCCTCGATGCTCAAAGCAAACAATTATACGTTTGAGGTTTGTAGAATGAATTGTGGCATTTGCGATAAATATTCCCGACATAAAAGCTGTGACAATAGCCATCAGGAAGAGGCTTTTTCTCTTACGAATGTGGTCACGCTGATTGCTTTTACACCTGGCTGAGACCCGATAACAATGCGAGCCTGACCACCTCCAAATGTGGTCTGGCTGATCCAGTTGCATTCAGATGCGAATGCGCTTTGCATGCATTTACAGCTGGTGCTTTTCCTAATCCAGATAAAGGATCCAGATACAGTTCACATTTTAATGCCAGGCGTAGATGGGGTAAAATTGTCAGAATACACATTGCATGGCCTCATTGCCATGTACCATGTGTGGCATGAGTTTCATCTGCTGCTGTTTTTTAATTGAATAAGTAACCCCAATGAAATAAGGACCACACTATTATTAAGTGTTAGATCTTAACTGGGGCTGGGCAATATGACGATATACAGTATATCGTCAAATCGATATAAAAATGTCTATTGTATATATTTTTATCGTTTCTTTCGCGATATAGGCTAGGCCTACAGTATGTTAATTTCTTTTTTCTCAATAATTTCACATAAACTGTTATGTTCAATGTGCACTCAAGTTCTTAAAATGAGAAAAAAGTCAGTACTTCATTCATTCATTCATTTGTCAAGTATTAAATTCACACAAGAGGATACAAAAATAAGCTTTACCATGTGGTTATTTCATATAGACCATTTATTTATTGAGTTACCAGAAAACATGCTATATTGTCGAGATATCAAATGACCTATACCGTGATAGAAGATTTTGGCCATATCTCCCAGCCATAATTTTAACTGTGACTTGTCCTTAATTAAAAGGATTTCTTATATGAACTTGTTGCATTTTGTAAGCAAATCTCCTCATTTTGTCTCCTGTCATGCTGGATGACCGTGCACGGTTAGCAGCCTCATCTTCAGCCAGATGTTTGTGGACTGCTTGATTCATTAAACCCCAGCAGGAACACTGACATGAGTAATTAATGGACAGTACTTGATGGCAACACTTGAGGAAGGTTGTCCTCTTATCCTATATCTATAAAAGACATCAAAGGTTCCGTTGGAGTAAACTTTGATGAAAGACAGAAGAAGAGGGGGATGTCCTCAGAGGTCTCAAAGGTGACTATTTTCATAAAAGGGTGTGATGACGACCGATACTTGTTGCTGTCAGGATTAAATTGGGTGACGCACAAGCTGACAAAGCAGGGATAATTATGAAGCAGTGAGGGAGGAGGAGAGAGGACAAGGGTGTGAAGATGGAAGGGGGAAGGTTAAGAGTGTTTTCTCCTCCTTGTTCCGCTCTTATCAGCTCTACTTTTCTCTCTTTTTGTCCTGTGGGAGGCAGGGCCTAACTACCTCAATGTTCCATCTGCTTCCATCAGCTTAACTGATGAATACATTTCATGGCCAGGTTGCTATGAAACATGCTGGATAGTCAATGGTCCCAGAGGATGATTCACAGTGAGCACTTTGATCCATGACGAGATATATTGAAAGCTAAGATTTCCATGAAATGAGGTGTGGATAGTCGTGGTCACCAGAGGATGAATCTTATTGTTTTGTGAACTCAGGAACAGATATGAGAAATACCGATGGACTGATATTTGGTGTAATTTCCTTGGACATAATAGGCCAAGCCTAAGCTGACCCCCCACATTTGTTATTTTTATGTGACAGCCATGGTCACCAGTCCAAATTTCTACTTGTACACAAAAATGTCAGAATTTACTGATTCACATAAAATTTCCTGAACACATTCCTGCTCCCCGAACGATGGACTCTTTTAATTCTGATGACCTCATGACCTCTTCTTCAGCGCCACCCTCAGTCTGAAGCTCCTCCGCTGTCAACACACAAAGAACCATTTGGGTTCCTGTGATGCAACACCTGCTCACATTGTCATGTACCCGTCTGCCTGCCTCTGTACTTGTGTCTCTTTTATCTATCTGTCCATGCCTACAAAACGAGCACCCACAATGCACCTGGACAGGCCTGCTGGTGACTACTGTTACTGTGGAGATGGTGACAATAGGAGGCTAATTATAAAGGGAATGAATAGATGGTCAGAAGTGTGGGAGGATGGGTGAACATGTGTGTGTGTTTCTGAATAACTGTGTGTGTATTTGTACATTGTGGTCACGTAGTGCAGCCGGGCCTCTGTGATTACACACTGATTGAGGCTAATAGCTATAGTTTGTGCATCTGTGTGGTGTGTTTGGAATCAACATCATCACTGACATCTCTGTCTCAGTCTGACGTCTCTATTTGTCTTGCTGTATATCGTCTCTACAACTCTATATGTGTTTCCAGATAAGAACAGTACAAACAATTCCTCTGTTTAGTTTGCTGTCAAACTATTTTTTCCCTTTTCCCTCCATCTTTGATTGAAAGACTATTAGCAGTCATCAGTAGTTTGATGTTTCTACCAATGTGCTTTCTGCTTTGATTGTTTGATTAATTTATTGCTGAATCGTTTGTCATCCTCCATGAATCCAGTGAGTTTGAAATATGTTCTCAGTAGTAAAATGACTGAATGTTCAGCTCAATTGGCAACCAGCGGACTGAAATAATATTAAAAAGTGGAGAGTCAGACCTCATTATTCATATCATGATTCTGATAAACATTCTGATCCAGTTGAATGTTCTCATCTGAGCTCTATAACTAGAACTACAGTATATATATAGTCATTCTCTGTGTGAGGGGTGATGGAGCTCAGAATGCTCTGATGGCCATAACAGTCAGTTTCAAGTCATTTCTTGGTCTTTAAATTTGCTCAAAAAGATATTTATCTGCAATCGGGTCCAAACAAGAAACAGAATTCTGCATTTTTAACCCCTAGACTACCTCTAGACTACAAATTCATATATACATATATATATAGTATTCTGCTGTAGCTCTGTTCAGAATAGCTCAGATGGTTAAAAAGAGTGTTTGGTAACGGAGAGATTGCGGGATATTCAGCAACACATTTATATCATCATATCATTTATATGGCGGCATCTAGTGGTGTGGTTGCATTCTGCCACACCACCACCACTAGATGCCGCCAAATCCTACACACTGTGCCTTTAAATCAATCAACAGTGATAACAATCATGTTTTGTACAGATGATGGCTGCTGTTGTGTAAGTTGAGCAGTTTTCAGTGGATTTCTCCTCCAGAGCTGATATGAACATTATTGGAAGCCCAGTTAATGAGTGGTTTATTGTCTGTGTGTGTTTTTCTCACCTAGGGAGAGAGCTGCCTCCGATCTGCAGCGATGTTCGTCAAAAGCAGCGGCTCTCCATTGACACTCTTCCCCCAGAGGTCAAAGCTCCGTTCCCCTCCGACCCCATCATCCCCCTGCGTACCAAGACCACCAAGGAGTTTCAGTGAGTTTTTTCAGCCCCTGAACTGGGACCCAAAACATTAAAACTGTTCTCCTCATAAAACAAGACCACCTCACTTGTGATGCTCAAAACACACTAAAACAAGTTATTTTGAAACCAGGCCTGGTTTGTCTTTTTAAGCATCGTGTGTGTATGTTACCAGGGAGGACATGGAGCGTGCCGTTCAATCAGGTGACTGGAGGGAGGTCCGAGAGTTTTACCTGACCACCTTTGACTCCTTCATAGAAATCAACGCTGCCTTCAAGGTACAACACATAAACACACACACCCAGTCTGGCTCTCAGCAGAATGCCTGTTGTGAGAAAACTGTTTTAGATGCTGTTAAAATTCACCAGACGCCATGACCATTTTACGATGGGAAAACATTTTTTTTTTCTCTGCTGTTTTCCTACTTTTTTTCTCATGCCCTCTCCTTCCCTTTCTTTCCTCACTTTCTGTCCTCCGTCCTTTCCCAGCGAGAGGCGAATGGATCATTTAACACCATAGACGACTCGGGAGTCAACGCCAAGTTTGTCAACGCTGTTTACGACGCACTGCTCAGCACAGTAAGCAAGAACACACACATACAAGCTCACCATCAAACTGCTTCTCGATCTCTTCAATATAGTCAGGCTGGTCTCATACACTGTTCGTAGCTATACCTACAAAAAGTAATGCACTGTAATTCGTGCATATCCCACAAAATCAATTAGTATGTAATTGATGTAATCGTGAACAAGGAAATATAAAGTGCAGCAAACGGCGCATAGGGAGGAGGTCAAGGTGGATGGGTGGGTCAAAAAACACCGGACTTTGGCCTATGAGACTGGCGTTCATGTCCCGTGTGAAACCAGAAGTCAACGTTGATTTATTTGTCACGGCAACTTCCATAATTAAGTAACGCCACTTCCAGAGTTACTTTAAGCCAAACCCCAATATTTTCCTAAACCTAACTAAGTAGTTTTGTTGGCTAAACCTAAGGGAGTTGTTTCCTGTGAAGACGGAGACTGTATGCATGTAACAAGAGGAAATTGCCTGGATTCATCAGTTCAATTCAGTCCAACACGTTCTCATCCCAACTCATCACATACCACTGCTTTATCACGCCCCTTGGCGTTGGCGTCACGTCCCTTGGCATTGGCGTCACATATTGGTGTTGGCGTCACGCCCTTTGTTGTGGCGTCATGCCCTTTGGCGTTGGCGTCATGCCCTTTGGCGATGGCGCCACTCCCCTTGGTGTCACGCCCCTCGGCATCATTTTATTTTCAGCATCAAATCCACTATAGTTACCCTTGGTGTCACTTTAGGATTAGGCAAAAAATCCCCTATAGTTAGGTTTAGGAAAGAACTACATGGTTGGGCTTAAAACTACTACGTTTGTCCAGTGAAAATGACACTGAACGTTGTGAACATGGGACACGAACCAACAGCTGATTGTAACGTGACGCACAGGACACAAACAGCGGTCTCCTGGATGAAAGCCTTGTGTTTTTTGGCACATTCAGGAATGTTGATGCAACCTTCTGATTTGTTGTGTTTTAGACGCTGAATATGTTTTGGTGTGTGTATGTTTAGCCTCAGGACATCCAGAAGTCAGTGTTGAAAGGGATCATCAACAGCCTGCTGAGGGAGTGGAAAGGGTGAGAACACTTCTGTGACACAATCTGCATTTTTGTGCACCATGTGC